>CAVMKG010000618.1:2500-55000 GCA_963682025.1 Cordilura impudica
AATAATAATAATAATAATAATAATAATAATAATAATAATAATAATAATAATAATAATAATAATAAATAATAATAATAATAATAATAATAATAATAATAATAATAATAATAATAATAATAATAATAATAATAATAATAATAAATAATAATAATAATAATAATAATAATAATAATAATAATAATAATAATAATAATAATAATAATAATAATAATAATAATAATAATAATAATAATAATAATAATAATAATAATAATAATAATAATAATAATAATAATAATAATAATAATAATAATAATAATAATAATAATAATAATAATAATAATAATAATAATAATAATAATAATAATAATAATAATAATAATAATAATAATAATAATAATAATAATAATAATAATAATAATAATAATAATAATAATAATAATAATAATAATAATAATAATAAATAATAATAATAATAATAATAATAATAATAATAATAATAATAATAATAATAATAATAATAATAATAATAATAATAATAATAATAATAATAATAATAATAATAATAATAATAATAATAATAATAATAATAATAATAATAATAATAATAATAATAATAATAATAATAATAATAATAATAATAATAATAATAATAATAATAATAATAATAATAATAATAATAATAATAATAATAATAATAATAATATAATAATAATAATATAATAATAATAATAATAATAATAATAATAATAATAATAATAATAATAATAATAATAATAATAATAAATAATAATAATAATAATAATAATAATAATAATAATAATAATAATAATAATAATAATAATAATAATAATAATAATAATAATAATAATAATAATAATAATAATAATAATAATAATAATAATAATAATAATAATAATAATAATAATAATAATAATAATAATAATAATAATAATAATAATAATAATAATAATAATAATAATAATAATAATATAATAATAATAATAATAATAATAATAATAATAATAATAATAATAATAATAATAATAATAATAATAATAATAATAATAATAATAATAATAATAATAATAATAATAATAATAATAATAATAATAATAATAATAATAATAATAATAATAATAATAATAATAATAATAATAATAATAATAATAATAATAATAATAATAATAATAATAATAATAATAATAATAATAATAATAATAATAATATAATATAATAATAATAATAATAATAATAATAATAATAATAATAATAATAATAATAATAATAATAATAATAATAATAATAATAATAATAATAATAATAATAATAATAATAATAATAATAATAATAATAATAATAATAATAATAATAATAATAATAATAATAATAATAATAATAATAATAATAATAATAATATAATAATAATAATAATAATAATAATAATAATAATAATAATAATAATAATAATAATAATAATAATAATAATAATAATAATAATAATAATAATAATAATAATAATAAATAATAATAATAATAATAATAATAATAATAATAAATAATAATAATAATAATAATAATAATAATAATAATAATAATAATAATAATAATAATAATAATAATAATAATAATAATAATAATAATAATAATAATAATAATAATAATAATAATAATAATAATAATAATAATAATAATAATAATAATAATAATAATAATAATAATAATAATAATAATAATAATAATAATAATAATAATAATAATAATAATAATAATAATAATAATAATAATAATAATAATAATAATAATAATAATAATAATAATAATAATAATAATAATAATAATAATAATAATAATAATAATAATAATAATAATAATAATAATAATAATAATAATAATAATAATAATAATAATAATAATAATAATAATAATAATAATAATAATAATAATAATAATAATAATAATAATAATAATAATAATAATAATAATAATAATAATAATAATAATAATAATAATAATAATAATAATAATAATAATAATAATAATAATAATAATAAATAATAATAATAATAAATAATAATAATAATAATAATAATAATAATAATAATAATAATAATAATAATAATAATAATAATAATAATAATAATAATAATAATAATAATAATAATAATAATAATAATAATAATAATAATAATAATAATAATAATAATAATAATAATAATAATAATAATAATAATAATAATAATAATAATAATATAATAATAATAATAATAATAATAATAATAATAATAATAATAATAATAATAATAATAATAATAATAATAATAATAATAAATAATAATAATAATAATAATAATAATAATAATAATAATAATAATAATAATAATAATAATAATAATAATAATAATAATAATAATAATAATAATAATAATAATAATAATAATAATAATAATAATAATAATAATAATAATAATAATAATAATAATAATAATAATAATAATAATAATAATAATAATAATAATAATAATAATAATAATAATAATAATAATAATAATAATAATAATAATAATAATAATAATAATAATAATAATAATAATAATAATAATAATAATAATAATAATAATAATAATAATAATAATAATAATAATAATAATAATAATAATAATAATAATAATAATAATAATAATAATAATAATAATAATAATAATAATAATAATAATAATAATAATAATAATAATAATAATAATAATAATAATAATAATAATAATAATAATAATATAATAATAATAATAATAATAATAATAATAATAATAATAATAATAATAATAATAATAATAATAATAATAATAATAATAATAATAAATAATAATAATAATAATAATAATAATAATAATAATAATAATAATAATAATAATAATAATAATAATAATAATAATAAATAATAATAATAATAATAATAATAATAATAATAATAATAATAATAATAATAATAATAATAATAATAATAATAATAATAATAATAATAATAATAATAATAATAATAATAATAATAATAATAATAATAATAATAATAATAATAATAATAATAATAATAATAATAATAATAATAATAATAATAATAATAATAATAATAATAATAATAATAATAATAATAATAATAATAATAATAATAATAATAATAATAATAATAATAATAATAATAATAATAATAATAATAATAATAATAATAATAATAATAATAATAATAATAATAATAATAATAATAATAATAATAATAATAATAATAATAATAATAATAATAATAATAATAATAATAATAATAATAATAATAATAATAATAATAATAATAATAATAATAATAATAATAATAATAATAATAATAATAATAATAATAATAATAATAATAAATAATAATAATAATAATAATAATAATAATAATAATAATATAATAATAATAATAATAATTAATAATAATAATAATAATAATAATAATAATAATAATAATAATAATAATAATAATAATAATAATAATAATAATAATAATAATAATAATAATAATAATAATAATAATATAATAATAATAATAATAATAATAATAATAATAATAATAATAATAATAATAATAATAATAATAATAATAATAATAATAATAATAATAATAATAAATAATAATAATAATAATAATAATAATAATAATAATAATAATAATAATAATAATAATAATAATAATAATAATAATAATAATAATAATAATAATAATAATAATAATAATAATAATAATAATAATAATAATAATAATAATAATAATAATAATAATAATAATAATAATAATAATAATAATAATAATAATAATAATAATAATAATAATAATAATAAATAATAAAATAATAATAATAATAATAATAATAAAATAATAATAATAATAATAATAATAATAATAAATAATAATAATAATAATAATAATAATAATAATATAATAATAATAATAATAATAATAATAATAATAATAATAATAATAATAATAATAATAATAATAATAATAATAATAATAATAATAATAATAATAATAATAATAATAATAATAATAATAATAATAATAATAATAATAATAATAATAATAATAATAATAATAATAATAATAATAATAATAATAATAATAATAATAATAATAATAATAATAATAATAATAATAATAATAATAATAATAATAATAATAATAATAATAATAATAATAATAATAATAATAATAATAATAATAATAATAATAATAATAATAATAATAATAATAATAATAATAATAATAATAATAATAATAATAATAATAATAATAATAATAATAATAATAATAATAATAATAATAATAATAATAATAATAATAATAATAATAATAATAATAATAATAATAATAATAATAATAATAATAAATAATAATAATAATAATATATAATAATAATAATAATAATAATAATAATAATAATAATAATAATAATAATAATAATAATAATAATAATAATAATAATAATAATAATAAATAATAATAATAATAATAATAATAATAATAATAATAATAATAATAATAATAATAATAATAATAATAATAATAATAATAATATATAATAATAATAATAATAATAATAATAATAATAATAATAATAATAATAATAATAATAATAATAATAATAATAATAATAATAATAATAATAATAATAATAATAATAATAATAATAATAATAATATAATAATAATAATAATAATAATAATAATAATAATAATAATAATAATAATAATAATAATAATAATAATAATAATAATAATAATAATAATAATAATAATAATAATAATAATAATAATAATAATAATAAATAATAATAATAATAATAATAATAATAATAATAATAATAATAATAATAATAATAATAATAATAATAATAATAATAATAATAATAATAATAATAATTAATAATAATAAATAATAATAATAATAATAATAATAATAATAATAATAATAATAATAATAATAATAATAATAATAATAATAATAATAATAATAATAAAATAATAATAATAATAATAATAATAAATAATAATAATAATAATAATAATAATAATAATAATAATAATAATAATAATAATAATAATAATAATAATAAAAATAATAATAATAATAATAATAATAATAATAATAATAATAATAATAATAATAATAATAATAATAATAATAATAATAATAATAATAATAATAATAATAATAATAAAATAATAATAATAATAATAATAATAATAATAATAATAATTAATAATAATAATAATAATAATAATAATAATAATAATAATAATAATAATAATAATAATAATAATAAATAATAATAATAATAATAAAAATAATAATAATAATAATAATAATAATAATAATAATAATAATAATAATAATAATAATAATAATATAATAATAATAATAATAATAATAATAATAATAATAATAATAATAATAATAATAATAATAATAATAATAATAATAATAATAATAATAATAATAATAATAATAATAATAATAATAATAATAATAATAATAATAATAATAATAATAATAAAATAATAATAATAATAATAATAATAATAATAATAAATAATAATAATAATAATAATAATAATAATAATAATAATAATAATAATAATAATAATAATAATAATAATAATAATAATAATAATAATAATAATAATAAAATAATAATAATAATAATAATAATAATAATAATAATAATAATAATAATAATAATAATAATAATAATAATAATAATAATAATAATAATAATAATAATAATAATAATAATAATAATAATAATAATAATAATAATAATAATAATAATAATAATAATAATAATAATAATAATAATAATAATAATAATAATAATAATAATAATAATAATAATAATAATAATAATAATAATAATAATAATAATAATAATATAATAATAATAATAAATAATAATAATAATAATAATAATAATAATAATAATAATAATAATAATAATAATAATAATAATAATAATAATAATAATAATAATAATAATAATAATAATAATAATAATAATAATAATAATAATAATAATAATAATAATAATAATAATAATAATAATAATAATAATAATAATAATAATAATAATAATAATAATAATAATAATAATAATAATAATAATAATAATAATAATAATAATAATAATAATAATAATAAAATAATAATAATAATAATAATAATAATAATAATAATAATAATAATAATAATAATAATAATAATAATAATAATAATAATAATAATAATAATAATAATATAATAATAATAATAATAATAATAATAATAATAATAATAATAATAATAATAATAATAATAATAATAATAATAATAATAATAATAATAATAATAATAATAATAATAATAATAATAATAATAATAATAATAATAATAATAATAATAATAATAATAATAATAATAATAATAATAATAATAATAATAATAATAATAATAATAATAATAATAATAATAATAATAATAATAATATAATAATAATAATAATAATAATAATAATAATAATAATAATAATAATAATAATAATAATAATAATAATAATAATAATAATAATAATAATAATAATAATAATAATAATAATAATAATAATAATAATAATAATAATAATAATAATAATAATAATAAATAATAATAATAATAATAATAATAATAATAATAATAATAATATAATAATAATAATAATAATAATAATAATAATAATAATATAATAATAATAATAATAATAATAATAATAATAATAATAATAATAATAATAATATAATAATAATAATAATAATAATAATAATAATAATAATAATAATAATAATAATAATAATAATAATAATAATAATAATAATAATAATAATAATAATAATAATAATAATAATAATAATAATAAATAATAATAATAATAATAATAATAATAATAATAATAATAATAATAATAATAATAATAATAATAATAATAATAATAATAATAATAATAATAATAATAATAATAATAATAATAATAATAATAATAATAATAATAATATAATAATAATAATAATTAATAAATAATAATAATAATAATAATAATAATAATAATAATAATATAATAATAATAATAATAATAATAATAATAATAATAAATAATAATAATAATAATAATAATAATAAAATAATAATAATAATAATAATAATAATAATAATAATAATAATAATAATAATAATAATAATAATAATAATAATAATAATAATAATAATAATAATAATAATATAATAATAATAATAATAATAATAATAATAAATAATAATAATAATAATAATAATAATAATAATAATAATAATAATAATAAATAATAATAATAATAATAATAAATAATAATAATAATAATAATAATAATAATAATAATAATAATAATAATAATAATAATAATAATAATAATAATAATAATAATAATAATAATAATAATAATAATAATAATAATAAATAATAATAATAATAATAATAATAATAATAATAATAATAATAATAATAATAATAATAATAATAATAATAATAATAATAATAATAATAATAATAAAATAATAATAATAATAATAATAATAATAATAATATAATAATAATAATAATAATAATAATAATAATAATAATAATAATAATAATAATAATAATAATAATAATAATAATAATAATAATAATAATAATAATAATAATAATAATAATTAATAATAATAATAATAATAATAATAATAATAATAATAATAATAAATAATAATAATAATAATAATAATAATAATAATAATAATAATAATAATAATAATAAATAATAATAATAATAAAATAATAATATAATAATAATAATAATAATAATAATAATAATAATAATAATAATAATAATAATAATAATAATAATAATAATAATAATAATAATAATAATAATAATAATAATAATAATAATAATAATAATAATAATAATAATAATAATAATAATAATAATAATAATAATAATAATAATAATAATAATAATAATAATAATAATAATAATAATAATAATAATAATAATAATAATAATAAT
Source organism: Cordilura impudica (assembly GCA_963682025.1). Classification (NCBI taxonomy): domain Eukaryota; kingdom Metazoa; phylum Arthropoda; class Insecta; order Diptera; family Scathophagidae; genus Cordilura; species Cordilura impudica. The sequence continues at coordinate 10,601 of CAVMKG010000618.1, forward strand.
AATAATAATAATAATAAAATAATAATAATAATAATAATAATAATAATAATAATAATAATAATAATAATAATAATAATAATAATAATAATATAATAATAATAATAATAATAATAATAATAATAATAATAATAATAATAATAATAATAATAATAATAAATAATAATAATAATAATAATAATAATAATAATAATAATAATAATAATAATAATAATAATAATAATAATAATAATAATAATAATAATAAATAATAATAATAATAATAATAATAATAATAATAATAATAATAATAATAATAATAATAATAATAATAATAATAATAATAATAATAATAATAATAATAATAATAATAATAATAATAATAATAATAATAATAATAATAATAATAATATAATAATAATAATAATAATAATAATAATAATAATAATAATAATAATAATAATAATAATAATAATAATAATAATAATAATAATAATAATAATAATAATAATAATAATAATAATAATAATAATAATAATAATAATAATAATAATAATAATAATAATAATAATAATAATAATAATAATAATAATAATAATAATAATAATAATAATAATAATAATAATAATAATAATAATAATAATAATAATAATATAATAATAATAATAATAATAATAATAATAATAATAATAATAATAATAATAATAATAATAATAATAATAATAATAATATAATAATAATAATAATAATAATAATAATAATAATAATAATAATAATAATAATAATAATATAATAATAATAATAATAATAATAATAATAATAATAATAATAATAATAATAATAATAATAATAATAATAATAATAATAATAATAATATAATAATAATAATAATAATAATAATAATAATAATAATAATAATAATAATAATAATAATTAATAATAATAATAATAATAATAATAATAATAATAATAATAATAATAATAATAATAATAATAATAATAATAATAATAATAATAATAATAATAATAAATAATAATAATAATAATAATAATAATAATAATAATAATAATAATAATAATAATAATAATAATAATAATAATATAATAATAATAATAATAATAATAATAATAATAATAATAATAATAATAATAATAATAATAATAATAATAATAATAATAATAATAATAATAATAATAATAATAATAATAATAATAATAATAATAATAATAATAATAATAATAATAATAATAATAATAATAATAATAATAATAATAATAATAATAATAATAATAATAATAATAATAATAATAATAATAATAATAATAATAATAATAATAATAATAATAATAATAATAAGAATATATAATAATAATAATAATAATAATAATAATAATAATAATAATAATAATAATAATAATAATAATAATAATAATAATAATAATAATAATAATAATAATAATAATAATAATAATAATAATAATAATAATAATAATAATAATAATAATAATAATAATAATAATAATAATAATAATAATAATAATAATAATAATATAATAATAATAATAATAATAATAATAATAATAATAATAATAATAATAATAATAATAATAATAATAATAATAATAATAATAATAATAATAATAATAATAATAAATAATAATAATAATAATAATAATAATAATAATAATAATAATAATAATAATAAAATAATAATAATAATAATAATAATATAATAATAATAATAATAATAATAATAATAATAATAATAATAATAATAATAATAATAATAATAATAATAATAAATAATAATAATAATAATAATAATAATAATAATAATAATAATAATAATAATAATAATAATAATAATAATAATAATAATAATAATAATAATAATAATAATAATAATAATAATAATAATAATAATAATAATAATAATTAATAATAATAATAATAATAATAATAATAATAATAATAATAATAATAATAATAATAATAATAATAATAATAATAATAATAATAATAATAATAATAATAATAATAATAATATAATAATAATAATAATAATAATAATAATAATAATAATAATAATAATAATAATAATAATAATAATAATAATAATAATAATAATAATAATAATAATAATAATAATAATAATAATAATAATAATAATAATAATAATAATAATAATAATAATAATAATAATAATAATAATAATAATAATAATAATAATAATAATAATAATAATAATAATAATAATAATAATAATAATAATAATAATAATAATAATAATAATAATAATAATAATAATAATAATAATAATAATAATAATAATAATAATAATAATAATAATAATAATAATAATAATAATAATAATAATAATAATAATAATAATAATAATAATAATAATAATAATAATAATAATAATAATAATAATAATAATAATAATAATAATAATAATAATAATAATAATAATAATAATAATAATAATAATAATAATAATAATAATAATAATAATAATAATAATAATAATAATAATAATAATAATAATAATAATAATAATAATAATAATAATAATAATAATAATAATAATAATAATAATATAATAATAATAATAATAATAATAATAATAATAATAATAATAATAATAATAATAATAATAATAATAATAATAATAATAATAATAATAATAATAATAATAATAATAATAATAATAATAATAATAATAATAATAATAATAATATAATAATAATAATAATAATAATAATAATAATAATAATAATAATAATAATAATAATAATAATAATAATAATAATAATAATAATAATAATAATAATAATAATAATAATAATAATAATAATAATAATAATAATAATAATAATAATAATAATAATAATAATAATAATAATAATAATAATAATAATAATAATAATAATAATAATAATAATAATAATAATAATAATAATAATAATAATAATAATAATAATAATAATAATAATAATAATAATAATAATAATAATAATAATAATAATAATAATAATAATAATAATAATAATAATAATAATAATAATAATAATAATAATAATAATAATAATAATAATAATAATAATAATAATAATAATAATAATAATAATAATAATAATAATAATAATAATAATAATGATAATAATAATAATAATAATAATAATAATAATAATAATAATAATAATAATAATAATAATAATAATAATAATAATAATAATAATAATAATAGTAATAATAATAATAAAAATATAATATCATATAGTATATAATAGAAACAATAATAATACTGCAATTAACCATAGCTGAAATATAAATTCATTTAATTAATAACGATCGCTTATGTTTGAATTTTTTGTCACTTTCAGTGTGGAGCAATACGATATTGTTCCGCGTTGACAGGTGTTGTTGTATTTATTTTTTTTTTACCATGCGTTGCTTTTCTTATGTTTTGTATTCTTTTTTAGTTTTATTTTTTATTGCAATGTTCTGTTATTGCAATTCTGAGCAATGACATTGACTTAATTTTTTTTAGTAAACTTCCGTGTATATTAAATGTTTATGTATGTCTCTTTTTTTCCCACGGTACTTGCATTATTATTATTTGTTTTTTTTTTTTTTTTGCTATTGGTTAAGTTAGCCATTTAAGTATGCCATGGCCATGAACCGCATTGAGTTATGGTTAATGTTTGTTTTTTTTATTATTATTAATTTTTTGCTTGCATTATTAATGCACTTTCAGTATTTTTACTTTCATTGTTGTTATAGATATCTTTAATTAGTTTTAAGATTTAATATAAATAAAGAGGGAAAAGTCAGAACAGTGGCAGATGAAGACAAGTAAGTACGCTGTTCTGACTTTAACCGTGAGAAAGCATACTTGTCCGGCTTTGCCTCTCCTTTTTCCTTTTTCAGTCAAATAAACGCCGTTTAGGCGTTGATTGACAGCGCTTGCCAGCGCTTAAACATAATAGGCAATCATAGGGCCTGATAGGGATTTGTTGTGTTACATAATAGATTTATGTGAGGTTGGTCCTTGATATTCGGTCTTAAGACTTAGAGACTAAAGGCTAATGTCATATAGATTACAGTTTTATACAGCGTAGTGTTTTGGGGTTATAGCCACGGTCACCGTCCAACCAGTCCAGACACACACTAGCGACATCTACATTTTTGTTTGTGAACTACAGAAATTTTCATAATATTTTTACAACCACTTTCAGATGAAACAACTATATTAATATAATATAATACACGTTGTATATTTTTTTTATTATTTATTTCTGCTTATTCATTGTCACAAAGTGAAATTTCTGTGGGCAAATTAACGCGTTCTTATTGCAGTTAATTGTATTATAAATTGAAATAAGTGTGTTAAATAAGATTTACATTATAACTGATATTTGCTGACAAAATAATAATGTAATTAAAGTGAGTGTGTTTAACATAACACATTACAGTAAATAAATTTATAGAAAAAATATAGTATTCCAGGTAATTTCATTAAAACTCGAAATATAAATAAAATATATTGGAAATAAATAAAACTAATTTTTATTTCTCGTGTAGATAAATCTGTTGCCGATTGCGTTGAAACCTTATTTGGAGTATAGCATATGATGCTAAAGAAGCTAGTGAACCTGGTAGTACTTTTCCTGACTGTTGTTACTGTTTATGGCTCTTAGACTTCGTCCAAATCTCCACTGCTACACTACACCCAATGGTGAAGAAGCGCCGGGTTATACGAAATTTGAACAAGCTTTGAAATATAAATTCCGCGGCAGATCGTACTTGTTGCAAGCCATTATTTATGCCTCATACTCCCAATAGATTGTGTTTAGAATTCTGGGTGATGCTGTATTGGATTATTTGATAAGGCTTTTGTATGAAGACCCTAGGCAACATTCACCTGGAGCCTTAACCGATTTGAGTTCTGCTTTAGTTAACAATACCGTATTTGCGTAATTAGCTGTAAGGCATGAAAACCGCAAATATTTTAGACACATGTCTCAGGTCGTAACGAAGCTATTGATTGTTTTATGCGTATTCATACGAAAAATGGTTATAGTATAAACGAAGAGGTTAATATTATGAAGACGTTGAAATACCAAAGGCATTAATTAGGTGATGTTTTCGAGTCTGTTGCAGGTGCGATATTTTTAGACTCGAATATGTCTTTAAATGCTGTGTAGTTGGTTTACAATAATATGATGCGTCCTGAAATTGAACAATTTAGCAATTCGGTGCCAAAATTACAAATAAGGGAATTACTTGGATAAGAACCTGAAACTGCCAAATTTATGTTATTTTTTATGCTTTAACATTTAAATTGTACATGGGATCAAATTTTTAATTTTCTGCAAACCCGAAAAATTAACTGATGGCCGACGTGTTCGTGTTACAGTACAAGTTTTTCGGTAGAAAATATCGGATTGCCAAATGTACTGCTGATAAATGTGCTTTACGTCAGTTGAAGAATTTTTTTTTTTATTTTAATCTATGTTGTATAGTTAGATCGAAAAATTCAAAAAAATATATACATTTCATTATGTTAAAGTATCAAAAAGTTTTTCAAATAATAAACCATTCATTTGTTTTAGTTTTGAAATAAATGCCCGTAATTTCGTTTTATTTTTGCATAGATGCAGAGATAATTAAAAATTTACATTAAATTCTAGTTTTAAATTAAAGCAATCAAAAGGAACTATTGTTGTATTTAGAGGTTTAACTTTAGCCATTTGTAGTTTTGGCTTTACTTTAGACTTTTTTACGCGTTTTAAGCGATCTATATATTACTTTTCATAAATTGAGCATACATTGTCATCATTTTGGGGACATCATGTTTTAAAAAGTGGAAATCTACATATACATTTTTTATTTCATCCTTCTCTTATATATTAAAATTTGTTTAAGGATTGATGGGCTTTTGTGGAATATGTAGGTTGCGCTACCATTTCTGCTAATGGTTGGTCGTTCTCTCCTACTAAGATTTATTTGCTTTCGAGCTGTTGAAAATATAATTCACATATTTTATTAAATTAAAAACATAATTCCACTCTGACCATACCGCCAATTGCACCAACTTACATTTTTTGTATTCGTATTGATTTTGTTGCTTCTATTGTTTACTTTTATCAAAATTAAATCCGTATACTTACAGGAATAAAAAAGTAGAAAATTAATGTTTTATGTATGAAGCTAACGGTATAGTACCCAATGTGATGGGAATATTACCAGACAAATTACGATGAGAAGCATTACACGAACTCTACATGCAAGTCATAATCAAAAATAATAATACAATACCACAATTCAACTTGCGAAAAGTTTCGTCACCAGCAACTGCACCAATGGTTAGCTTAGCTATAGTAATTTGTGATTACTTCCTTTCGGCCCTGGGTTGAGTAGTATTGTATGCAATTGTCTTAAAACAAATTTTTACAAGCATCAGCAAAACCCTCCAAAATGTCACTCAAAATCTTAGAATTGGCTTTTGTCTCATCCAACTCCTATTTTAACGCAGCCAACTTTTTATGTTGTTTGCGTTCCTTTTTCGCTAAACTCAACAAACGTTGACGATGAGCCTCCAACTTCTTTTGTTTCAATTCATTTTCTTTCTCTGCATCTACATAAATATTTTTTATCTTCAAAGCCCACAAACAAGTTATACATTCCAAGTTGAAATTGTTTTTTTTGGCGTTGATTAAATGATAAACGCGACGTACATATTGTGAAAAGAGTCATGTGAAGCTTTTTATCATTGGCAAACACAAAACGGAAACAATTCTTAATATCATGTTTACTTTCATTATCCTTTCATCATCACCAGCAGCATGTTTACTTTTCGTTGTTTTTGCCTCTTTTCGATTGCAAAAATTTAGAATCTTCACCATCCAGCATGTCGGCTACATTATCCAGCATCTTCATATTGTTCATCATCGTTGTTTTGCTTCTTCCTTCTTGGCCGCCTTTTTTTGTGCCAGCAATAGTAATTTTTGCTTTCTTCCTTCGGCCCTGGCTTGAGTAGTCTTGAATGTAATTGTCTTACGTAAAACAAATCACAAGCTATGGGTTTTAATATACACCTTTTATACATATTTTTATATCAAAACAGATAATACGATATTATTAATGTTTTTTAAATGTTTATCAATAGCAAATGCTCACTATTTCTTCCATTATTATTGTTTTTTATGCTGGTTACAAACATGTGTAGCTGTTCACTTGCACACATTATATTTTGTATATTTTATTTTTTAATCTCTTTCTCAAAGTTATTATAGCAATTCTAAGAAAAAAAAGGTAAACAAAGCCATACGGTTCGTGTTTACTTTTTTGGCAGCTGTCAAGTTGTCACGACTGTGTTAGGCTGTGGCCACGGTGATCAAGCTGCTGGAATATAGCCCCAACACAACCTTATACAAAATGTCTTTAGATATGGTGACAGATTTATATAACAAATTTTAAATTTTTTTTTTTTGTTTTTTTTTTTTATCCCAATATTGCATATTACAGAAAGTCAAATAAAAATTCAAGTGATTTAACTTAATTTAAATCGTATATTTTTATGGCTTCTTGCTGTGTTCTTCAATGAGTTCAAACTTTAAACTAACCTTAAAAACTAAAAACCAGGAGGGTTGTATAGTGCAATTAGCACCAAAAAAAAAAGACCTAAATTGAAAAAAAAAAAACAGAAGAGAGAGAAATATATATATATATATACACATACTTACATATATAAAAACTTACGATAAATAAAATGAATAGACTACACGCATAAAAGTTAACTTAAAAAATTCAATTGTTTTTATATCATTCGAGTCTAGTCTGGATTAGAAACCATGTGATGTTGAGTTTTCAGTGGTAGAGTTGTTTTCAGTTTAAAAGGTGTTAAAGTTCCGTTAAGAATTGTATAATAACGGGTGATTTTTTTGAGGTTAGGATTTTCATGCATTAGTATTTGACAGATCACGTGGGATTTCAGACATGGTGTCAAAGAGAAAGATGCTCAGTATGCTTTGACATTTCATCATGAATAGACTTACTAACGAGCAACGCTTGCAAATCATTGAATTTTATTACCAAAATCAGTGTTCGGTTCGAAATGTGTTTCGCGCTTTACGTCCGATTTATGGTCTACATAATCGACCAAGTGAGCAAACAATTAATGCGATTGTGACCAAGTTTCGCACTCAGTTTACTTTATTGGACATTAAACCAACCACACGAATGCGTACAGTGCGTACAGAAGAGAATATTGCGTCTGTTTCTGAGAGTGTTACTGAAGACCGTGAAATGTCGATTCGTCGCCGTTCGCAGCAATTGGGTTTGTGTTATTCGACCACATGGAAGATTTTACGCAAAGATCTTGGTGTAAAACCGTATAAAATACAGCTCGTGCAAGAACTGAAGCCGAACGATCTGCCACAACGTCTAATTTTCAGTGAATGGGCCCTAGAAAAGTTGGCAGAAAATCCGCTTTTTTATCGACAAATTTTGTTCAGCGATGAGGCTCATTTCTGGTTGAATGGCTTCGTAAATAAGCAAAATTGCCGTATTTGGAGTGAAGAGCAACCAGAAGCCGTTCAAGAACTGCCCATGCATCCCGAAAAATGCACTGTTTGGTGTGGTTTGTACGCTGGTGGAATCATTGGACCGTATTTTTTCAAAGATGCTGTTGGACGCAACGTTACGGTGAATGGCGATCGCTATCGTTCGATGCTAACAAACTTTTTGTTGCCAAAAATGGAAGAATTGAACTTGGTTGACATGTGGTTTCAACAAGATGGCGCTACATGCCACACAGCTCGCGATTCTATGGCCATTTTGAGGGAAAACTTCGGAGAACAATTCATCTCAAGAAATGGACCGGTAAGTTGGCCACCAAGATCATGCGATTTGACGCCTTTAGACTATTTTTTGTGGGGCTACGTCAAGTCTAAAGTCTACAGAAATAAGCCAGCAACTATTCCAGCTTTGGAAGACAACATTTCCGAAGAAATTCGGGCTATTCCGGCCGAAATGCTCGAAAAAGTTGCCCAAAATTGGACTTTCCGAATGGACCACCTAAGACGCAGCCGCGGTCAACATTTAAATGAAATTATCTTCAAAAAGTAAATGTCATGGACCAATCTAACGTTTCAAATAAAGAACCGATGAGATTTTGCAAATTTTATGCGTTTTTTTTTTTAAAAAAGTTATCAAGCTCTTAAAAAATCACCCGTTATAACCCTTTGTTCTTTGTTTAACACTCTTTAGACTAAGAGAGTTGATCTTTTCGAACTGTTAATGGCGAAAATTTGAGAGCATTCTTTAGGTATATGTGGGGTAAAGTTCAATTTTTTATATTTTTGGCCTTGAGAAATTAAGATTTTGTAAAGAATTGTTGCCAATATCTGGGATTACTGCGTATTTTTTATCTGCTTTTTGCAGTTTAAAATTCAGCAAGTACTTTAGTAATGTTTTGAAATTTTTCCTTTGGGTACGAATCTGGTCGTTATATTGGGAAAATAACATAAGGGAAAAGTTCAGAAAAAGCGTTGAATGAATGGGATATTGTTAACATTGAAAATTCACGTAGTGCATATAAACGTTTTGTTGACAAGCTTTACACATACCTATATACTACTTATATATTTTAATTATTTATTACAATATTTTTAGCCCCTCTTGTTATCAGAGGATTATACCGAAAAGATTAAGATTAGATTAGAAATAATTTAAATTTATGATAGTCTTAAAATGCTCCCAAATATTCGCGAAACGCCACAACAAAATAGGTATCAGTATATTATGTGTTTAGTTCGTAAGTCAAAAGCTCTTCAACTTATCAGATGAACAGGGATAACGAACAACTTTAATACCTACATTTTGATAAGTAACAGGTAAGAAAATTATAGTCGGTCTAGACCGACTATACGATACCCTATACCATGTCCTAACTCTTAGGCCCAACTAACTGGTGATACAAAATAAGCAAACACCAAATTTGAGTCTGATTTTTATTAATTTTTTTGGCTGCAGATATGAAAAAGTTCATATCGGATGCTATATCTATATGGGGACTAGGTCCGAAAATGGACCGATCCTGATCATGTTTGGTAAAGTCTCTTGTATTTTGCAAAAATATATACAAACAAAATCTGAGAAGAATCAGTGCAATATTTTTGTTTTTTAATAGATTTAAGTGAAGATCGGGAAGCAGCTCTATATGGGGCCAAAGGAATCATTTTTGGACTACTCATTAATGGACGTAATGAACGCATACAAAACCCAATTTGAGTAAGATCTATATGACAATTTGGATCTTATGGCAATTTATGTCGATTTCATATGGGTAATTTGTATGGGGGCTAGGTCTGAACATGGACCGATTCTCACCAATTTCAATAGCGTTCATCCCATGGCCGATAAAAGCTTATTTACCAAATTTCATCAAAACATATTCATATTTGCGACCTGCAGTTTGATTACAAGCTTTACATGGACACACAGACGGACGGACGGACGGACATTGTTAAATCAACTCAGAAAGTGATTCTGATTCGATCGGTATAATTAAAGATGGGTCTAGGTTAAATATTTTTGGTTGTTAAAAACAGCAGCACAAAGTCATTATACCCAAACCACATAGTGGTATAGGGTATAAAAACCATTTTTCAGAATGTACAAGCTCGAAGAAGTTTTGGGCACCAATTAATCCACAAATTGTACTCCTATCGACAAAATAAAGTAATCATAAAATAAAAGCATTACTTTAAGGATTCTGCGGGACTAGAATCTTGACCAAAGTAAATTTAAAGCTTCCGTCAGAATTATCTATACATTTTGCTGGCAAATTTTTAAAAATTACATTTAACCCGCCAATGGTGACCTACTGGTCCGTGAGACTGGGTGTGCTAAAAAATTCGAATAACTTTATTCCCACACCACCAGTTCACGACGAAACTGCTCAGTGAGCACACATTGTGTGTTTTTTTTACTAACCCGGAGCGTGAGACCGTGTGTCACCGTGTATGCAATAAAAATAATCAAGCATTACTATTCGCGTATTTTACCAGGACAGGAAAAACATATTAGGACTGTAACATGAAATGAACATAAGATGTAGCTTTGAATATAACGAAAATTTTAGCACCAGTAGGCCATGGACGAAAAATAAACACAACGGGTGTGAGTAGGACAATAACATGAGACAGACAAAGAGAAGATAGAACAGACAGAGAAAGTCAGACAACGCTAGACAAACATTTTGGAAGTTAGTTTTAGTTCTCTAGCAGCAGCCGGTGTTTTAGTTTTGATTGTCGAAAAGAAAGAGGTAAATCCAACATACATATAGATGTATATTTGTGTATTTCTATGCATATATGCATGTGTTCAATATTATAAATTTTGTTACAGCATGTCTTACGAAGCGAACAGCGTCATCTTGAAAAACTTCTACAAGAAATAACAATTAATGATGACAGATCACCAAGTTTTTCAGATAGTGAGTCCGAGAATGATTTTGAACCAGATCAAATACAAAATTCAGACAGCGAAGAGGAATTGAGTGGAAAAGATAAAAGTACGAAATGGAGTAAGGAACCTGCGCGCCAATCTGTTAGTACTAGAAGTGCCAACATTGTTTCACAGTTAGCGGGACCACAGGGGGTTATAGCTAATGAAAAAGGCCTTTTTTGAAATCTGGAGACACTTTTTTGATAACTCTATTGTTCACATAATTGTCAAGTATACCAGCCAATATATTGCTACCGTGAAAGATAAATTTTACAGAGAGACATATGTCAAAGAGACTGATTTCAAGGAAATATATTGCTTGATAGGATTGCTACTTTTAGCTGGTGTTAAAAAATCTAATAATCTAATAAACGTTGAAGAGTTGTTTCGCACGGATGGTGCTTCAATTGAAATATTTCGGCTTTCAATGTCTGCCCAGAGATTTCGATTTTTACTGCGAGTTTTGAGGTTTGATGATAGTACTACGAGGGCAAATAAAAAGAAAGTTGAAAAATCTGCCATATTCGAGAAATATTCGAGAAATTCGTTCACAACTGTAAGGCTAATTACACTTTATCTGCTTTTGTGATTATAGATGAGAAGTTGGAAGGATTTCGCGGAAGGTGCTTATTTACGCAATACATCCCAAACAAACCAAAGCCATATGGCATCAAACTTCAAGCCCTTTGTGTTGCCAAAACCTTTTACACAAATAATATGGAAATTTATCCAGGAAAACAACCACAAACAGGCCCATACAATTTTGATAATTCTGGCTTCGCTGTTGTTCAAAGATTATACGAACCGAATTTCAATACAGGCCGCAACGTCACAACTGATAATTGGTACACCAGTATACCCTTAGCTGAAGCATTGCTGCAAAAAGGTATAACAACCGTCGGAACAATAAAGAAGAAAAAGAAGGAAATTCCTACAGACTTTAACATATTGCGCGGTAGAAATGTAAACTCCAATAAGTTTTATATTTTGTTATTTTCTGACCAGAGTTTTTTAAATTTTTAGTTCGATTGTTTATTTGAGCTTTTTGGTCATTTTTTTTAATACGAATAAAATGCTTTTTTATTCCATTTTCCACCGACGTTTCGTCTGATTTTCAGACATCCTCAGGGTGTTTTATTTTATTTAACTAAAAACAATTTTGGGTGAACATTTTTTTCCAACAAATTTTACAAAATATTTTTTTAATTTTTACTTACTAAAATTTTTTTTTTTTTTACTGAAAAGTTTGTCAGATACTTAAAATTAAGTTAAATTAAAACATTTATAATGAAACAAAACATAATAAAATCAAAAAATCAAAAAAACTACAACCTAATATCACAGACATCATAGTATGACTGAATAAACGGAGTTTGTACCATTTTTATCTTATTTGGAATTCATCGATACGTCATCTGTTTGTTGGATCCTTAGACTTTCTAACATCAGTCTTTTGCTCTCTTTTCCCTCGATGTTAAGTATTTTTACATTTTGAAAGTCTGCTTTATGATTTTGTTGAGTTAAATGCTGCGCTAAAGCTGTAGTCTCTCTTTTGTTCCTGTAGTCATTTTCGTGTTCGCGTACTCTTGTGTTCAATGCTCTTTTTGTCGTACCAATGTATTTTAAATTGCAGTTTTCCCCTTCTTTGCCTTTGCATGTGATTTCGTAGACCACGTCACTTTGTTCCATTGTTGGTGTTCTGCTTTTCGTGTTTGTGAATAATGTTCTCAGTGTTTGATTCGATTTGTACGCGAAACTTTTGTTTTCTGTCGGTATTAGTTCTTTCAATGTTCTCGCTTCTGTTAGTGTGGGTATGCAGTTGAGCGTGAAGAATTTTTTAGGGTTGCCAATATTTTCATTTTGTGTTTTTTCTTTGGGTTTTTTGTGGATGAATTCTTTTATTAATTTGTTGGTAATGGATGTTGGAAAATTATTTTTTCCCAAGGTGATTTTTATTTGTTTTATGTTTTTCTCGTGATATTCTCTGTCGCTGATTGTTAATACTTTGTTGATAAAATTTTTCGCCGTGTTAAATATCATGTTCTTAGGTTGTGTCGTGTGATAGTTTATCATTCGTCCTGATGCTAGATCTTTTTTGTACTAATCGAATGCTGTTTTTTCTCCCTTTCTGTAGTTTTTGGTGTCTAAGAGGGCCAGGCATCCGATTTCTTCTATTTCCGTTGTGAATTTTATTTTTTTGTGATATTCGTTAAGTGTTTTCAATATTGTTTCGTTGTCTTCTTTTTTAATAATTGCGAAGAAATCATCCACACATTTGTATATTTTTTTGATTTTTATGTTTTTCTCTTTTGAGTCGTCGTAGTGTTTCGTCTAATAGATCATCCAGCACAATATTAGCAATCGTCGGTGATAGTGGGTTTCACATTGGCATACCAAATGTCTGTTGGTACATTGTGTCTTCTTTAGAATCTTCACCATCCAGCATGTCGGCTACATTATCCAGCATCTTCATATTGTTCATCATCGTTGTTTTGCTTCTTCCTTCTTGGCCGCCTTTTTTTGTGCCAGCAATAGTAATTTTTGCTTTCTTCCTTCGGCCCTGGCTTGAGTAGTCTTGAATGTAATTGTCTTACGTAAAACAAATCACAAGCTATGGGTTTTAATATACACCTTTTATACATATTTTTATATCAAAACAGATAATACGATATTATTAATGTTTTTTAAATGTTTATCAATAGCAAATGCTCACTATTTCTTCCATTATTATTGTTTTTTATGCTGGTTACAAACATGTGTAGCTGTTCACTTGCACACATTATATTTTGTATATTTTATTTTTTAATCTCTTTCTCAAAGTTATTATAGCAATTCTAAGAAAAAAAAGGTAAACAAAGCCATACGGTTCGTGTTTACTTTTTTGGCAGCTGTCAAGTTGTCACGACTGTGTTAGGCTGTGGCCACGGTGATCAAGCTGCTGGAATATAGCCCCAACACAACCTTATACAAAATGTCTTTAGATATGGTGACAGATTTATATAACAAATTTTACATTTTTTTTTTTGTTTTTTTTTTTTTATACCAATATTGCATATTACAGAAAGTCAAATAAAAATTCAAGTGATTTAACTTAATTTAAATCGTATATTTTTATGGCTTCTTGCTGTGTTCTTCAATGAGTTCAAACTTTAAACTAACCTTAAAAACTAAAAACCAGGAGGGTTGTATAGTGCAATTAGCACCAAAAAAAAAGACCTAAATTGAAAAAAAAAAACAGAAGAAAGAGAAATATATATATATATACACATACTTACATATATAAAAACTTACGATAAATAAAATGAATAGACTACACGCATAAAAGTTAACTTAAAAAATTCAATTGTTTTTATCTCATTCGAGTCTAGTCTGGATTAGAAACCATGTGATGTTGAGTTTTCAGTGGTAGAGTTGTTTTCAGTTTAAAAGGTGTTAAAGTTCCGTTAAGAATTGTATAATATAACCCTTTGTTCTTTGTTTAACACTCTTTAGACTAAGAGAGTTGATCTTTTCGAACTGTTAATGGCGAAAATTTGAGAGCATTCTTTAGGTATATGTGGGGTAAAGTTCAATTTTTTATATTTTTGGCCTTGAGAAATTAAGATTTTGTAAAGAATTGTTGCCAATATCTGGGATTACTGCGTATTTTTTATCTGCTTTTTGCAGTTTAAAATTCAGCAAGTACTTTAGTAATGTTTTGAAATTTTTCCTTTGGGTACGAATCTGGTCGTTATATTGGGAAAATAACATAAGGGAAAAGTTCAGAAAAAGCGTTGAATGAATGGGATATTGTTAACATTGAAAATTCACGTAGTGCATATAAACGTTTTGTTGACAAGCTTTACACATACCTATATACTACTTATATATTTTAATTATTTATTACAATATTTTTAGCCCCTCTTGTTAACAGAGGATTATACCGAAAAGATTAAGATTAGATTAGAAATAATTTAAATTTATGATAGTCTTAAAATGCTCCCAAATATTCGCGAAACGCCACAACAAAATAGGTATCAGTATATTATGTGTTTAGTTCGTAAGTCAAAAGCTCTTCAACTTATCAGATGAACAGGGATAACGAACAACTTTAATACCTACATTTTGATAAGTAACAGGTAAGAAAATTATAGTCGGTCTAGACCGACTATACGATACCCTATACCATGTCCTAACTCTTAGGCCCAACTAACTGGTGATACAAAATAAGCAAACACCAAATTTGAGTCTGATTTATATTAATTTTTTTGGCTGCAGATATGAAAAAGTTCATATCGGATGCTATATCTATATGGGGACTAGGTCCGAAAATGGACCGATCCTGATCATGTTTCGTAAAGTCTCTTGTATTTTGCAAAAATATATACAAACAAAATCTGAGAAGAATCAGTGCAATATTTTTGTTTTTTAATAGATTTAAGTGAAGATCGGGAAGCAGCTCTATATGGGGCCAAAGGAATCATTTTTGGACTACTCATTAATGGACGTAATGAACGCATACAAAACCCAATTTGAGTAAGATCTATATGACAATTTGGATCTTATGGCAATTATGTCGATTTCATATGGGTAATTTGTATGGGGGCTAGGTCTGAACATGGACCGATTCTCACCAATTTCAATAGCGTTCATCCCATGGCCGATAAAAGCTTATTTACCAAATTTCATCAAAACATATTCATATTTGCGACCTGCAGTTTGATTACAAGCTTTACATGGACACACAGACGGACGGACGGACGGACATTGTTAAATCAACTTAGAAAGTGATTCTGATTCGATCGGTATAATTAAAGATGGGTCTAGGTTAAATATTTTTGGTTGTTAAAAACAGCAGCACAAAGTCATTATACCCAAACCACATAGTGGTATAGGGTATAAAAACCATTTTTCAGAATGTACAAGCTCGAAGAAGTTTTGGGCACCAATTAATCCACAAATTGTACTCCTATCGACAAAATAAAGTAATCATAAAATAAAAGCATTACCTTAAGGATTCTGCGGGACTAGAATCTTGACCAAAGTAAATTTAAAGCTACCGTCAGAATTATCTATACATTTTGCTGGCAAATTTTTAAAAATTACATTTAACCCGCCAATGGTGACCTACTGGTCTGTGAGACTGGGTGTGCTAAAAAATTCGAATAACTTTATTCCCACACCACCAGTTCACGACGAAACTGCTCAGTGAGCACACATTGTGTGTTTTTTTTACTAACCCGGAGCGTGAGACCGTGTATGTAATAAAAATAATCAAGCATTACTATTCGCGTATTTTACCAGAACAGGAAAAATATATTAGGACTGTAACATGAAATGAACATAAGATGTAGCTTTGAATATAACGAAAATTTTAGCACCAGTAGGCCATGGACGAAAAATAAACACAACGGGTGTGAGTAGGACAATAACATGAGACAGACAAAGAGAAGATAGAACAGACAGAGAAAGTCGGACAACGCTAGACAAACATTTTGGAAGTTAGTTTTAGTTCTCTAGCAGCAGCCGGTGTTTTAGTTTTGATTGTCGAAAAGAAAGAGGTAAATCCAACATACATATAGATGTATATTTGTGTATTTCTATGCATATATGCATGTGTTCAATATTATAAATTTTGTTACAGCATGTCTTACGAAGCGAACAGCGTCATCTTGAAAAACTTCTACAAGAAATAACAATTAATGATGACAGATCACCAAGTTTTTCAGATAGTGAGTCCGAGAATGATTTTGAACCAGATCAAATACAAAATTCAGACAGCGAAGATGAATTGAGTGGAAAAGATAAAAGTACGAAATGGAGTAAGGAACCTGCGCGCCAGGTTCCACAGGGGGTTATAGCTAATGAAAAAGGCCTTTTTTGAAATCTGGAGACACTTTTTTGATAACTCTATTGTTCACATAATTGTCAAGTATACCAACCAATATATTGCTACCGTGAAAGATAAATTTTACAGAGAGACATATGTCAAAGAGACTGATTTCAAGGAAATATATTGCTTGATAGGATTGCTACTTTTAGCTGGTGTTAAAAAATCTAATAATCTAATAAACGTTGAAGAGTTGTTTCGCACGGATGGTGCTTCAATTGAAATATTTCGGCTTTCAATGTCTGCCCAGAGATTTCGATTTTTACTGCGAGTTTTGAGGTTTGATGATAGTACTACGAGGGCAAATAAAAAGAAAGTTGAAAAATCTGCCATATTCGAGAAATATTCGAGAAATTCGTTCACAACTGTAAGGCTAATTACACTTTATCTGCTTTTGTGATTATAGATGAGAAGTTGGAAGGATTTCGCGGAAGGTGCTTATTTAGGCAATACATCCCAAACAAACCAAAGCCATATGGCATCAAACTTCAAGCCTTTTGTGTTGCCAAAACCTTTTACACATAAAATATGGAAATTTATCCAGGAAAACAACCACAAACAGGCCCATACAATTTTGATAATTCTGGCTTCGCTGTTGTTCAAAGATTATACGAACCGAATTTCAATACAGGCCGCAACGTCACAACTGATAATTGGTACACCAGTATACCCTTAGCTGAAGCATTGCTGCAAAAAGGTATAACAACCGTCGGAACAATAAAGAAGAACAAGAAGGAAATTCCTACAGACTTTAACATATTGCGCGGTAGAAATGTAAAATCCAATAAGTTTTATATTTTGTTATTTTCTGAACAGAGTTTTTTAAATTTTTAGTTCGATTGTTTATTTGAGCTTTTTGGTCATTTTTTTTAATGCGAATAAAATGCTTTTTTATTCCATTTTCCACCGACGTTTCGTCTGATTTTCAGACATCCTCAGGGTGTTTTATTTTATTTAACTAAAAACAATTTTGGGTGAACATTTTTTTCCAACAAATTTTACAAAATATTTTTTTAATTTTTACTTACTAAAATTTTTTTTTTTTTTACTGAAAAGTTTGTCAGATACTTAAAATTAAGTTAAATTAAAACATTTATAATGAAACAAAACATAATAAAATCAAAAAATCAAAAAAACTACAACCTACTATCACAGACATCATAGTATGACTGAATAAACGGAGTTTGTACCATTTTTATCTTATTTGGAATTCATCGATACGTCATCTGTTTGTTGGATCCTTAGACTTTCTAACATCAGTCTTTTGCTCTCTTTTCCCTCGATGTTAAGTATTTTTACATTTTGAAAGTCTGCTTTATGATTCTGTTGAGTTAAATGCTGCGCTAAAGCTGTAGTCTCTCTTTTGTTCCTGTAGTCATTTTCGTGTTCGCGTACTCTTGTGTTCAATGCTCTTTTTGTCGTACCAATGTATTTTAAATTGCAGTTTTCCCCTTCTTTGCCTTTGCATGTGATTTCGTAGACCACGTCACTTTGTTCCATTGTTGGTGTTCTGCTTTTCGTGTTTGTGAATAATGTTCTCAGTGTTTGATTCGATTTGTACGCGAAACTTTTGTTTTCTGTCGGTATTAGTTCTTTCAATGTTCTCGCTTCTGTTAGTGTGGGTATGTAGTTGAGCGCGAAGAATTTTTTAGGGTTGCCAATATTTTCATTTTGTGTTTTTTCTTTGGTTTTTTTTCGATGAATTCTTTCATAAATTTGTTGGTAATGCATGTTGGAAAATTATTTTTTCCCAAGGTGATTTTTATTTGTATTATGTTTTTCTCGTGATATTCTCTGTCGCTGATTGTTAATACTTTGTTGATAAAATTTTTCGCCGTGTTAAATATCATGTTCTTAGGTTGTGTCGTGTGATAGTTTATCATTTTTATTAGCAGCAAATCAAAAAGAGAAGCAGAAAAAATTGAAAGGGTTTTTCATGAGAGAATTTTAAAACAGAAATAAAAGAAACAATTATGACGACAAACGAACTAAAGAGGAACATGGAGGAACTAATACAATTTCGACGAGCAAGACAAAAAACAATTTTTCCAAAAGCAACACGTAGCACACCAGAACATCAGTTAAAAAACAAAAAGCACCCACTTAAAAAAACTAAACAGAATCATAACAACACAATTAGAAAAATTCGGCTTTACATACAACGAAGATTGGTTTCACAACACCACAAACATCAAGTTCTCAGAAGAGACTAAATGGCTGTTATCACTTGGCGCGAAGTTTGCAGTACCTGTAAACAGAGAAAATTTCTCACCAATACAACTAATACCGGACATAGAAGAAATCATACTCTCACTCAACACAGACAAAGAAAGAGAAATAACACGATCAAAATTCAGCAGCAGGGTTGCCACGTACAAAAACAGACAAAAAAACACTGAAAAGGAAAAATTTATTTTGGCAATATACAGAAGCACGATGACGTTCTTGAAAAAGAATAAAAACACGATAATTGTTACAACATCGGACAAGGGTAATAAAACTGTAATAATATACAAAAATGACTACAAGATAAAGATGAAACAACTACTTGACGATAAAAATACATATAAAACGATTAGAGAGGATCCAACGCAGAAGCTTTTAAGAAACAACAACAACATAGTTAACAATCTTTTCAACAGCAAATTTATAAACAGAAAAGAAAAGTACCAACTACATTGCCCATCAGCACAGCCACCCAAGATATATGGACTACCGAAAATCCACAAGGAAGGAACACCACTAAGGCCGATATCAGCATCAACTAGAGTACCATGCTACAATTTAGCGAAATATACGGGAAAAATTTTAAAAAACATTATTTCCGACGAATATAATATAAAAAACGTATATCAGTTGAAAGAAAGCTTACGGGGAATAAAACTGGAAGATAATGAGATACTCATCTCATATGATGTAGTCGCACTATTCACAAATATACCTGTCAACACGGCGATAAGTATAATTATGAAAAAATGGAGCAAAATTGAAACATCTACGGACATACCCAAAACACAATTTTTAAAAATTCTCCAATTCTGCTTAAGGGACAACAATCATTTCAAATTTTAAGACACAATGTACCAACAGACATTTGGTATGCCATTTAACACAACAAAATCATAAAGCAGACTTTCAAAATGTAAAAATACTTAACATCGAGAGAAAAGAGAGCAAAAGACTGATGTTAGAAAGTCTAAGGATCCAACAAACAGATGACGTATCGATGAATTCCAAAGAAGATAAAAATGGTACAAACTCCGTCTATTCAGTCATACTATGATGTCTGTGATATTAGGTTGCAGTTTTTTTGATTTTTTGATTTTATTATGTTTTGTTTCATTATAAATGTTTTAATTTAACGTAATTTTAAGTATCTGACAAACTTTTCAGTGCATTTTAATATAAATAAAAAAAAAAAATTTTTAGTAAGTAAAAATTAAAAAAATATTTTGTAAAATTTGTTGAAAAAAATGTTCACCCAAAATTGTTTTTAGTTAAATAAAATAAAACACCCTGAGGATGTCTGAAAATCAGACGAAACGTCGGTGGAAAATGGAATAAAATAGCATTTTATTCGCATTAAAAAAAAAAAATTACCAAAAAGCTCAAATAAACAATCGAACTAGAAATCCAATAAGTTTAGTTTTCGTGACAACATGGTTTTGGTGTCACATGTTCTAAAGAAAGAAAAAAATGTTCTTCTTAGTAGTACCATGCACAATGATGCTAAAGTCGATGCCGAAACTCAAAAGCGCGATATAATTTTGAGCTACAATAACACCTAGGGCGGCGTCGATGTCGTGGATCGTTTATGTGCAAATTATAATTGTGCTCGAGCAACAAGGCGATGACCTATGGTAGTGTTCTACTCTATGCTCAGTTTCAGTACCATAAACAGCCAGGTGATACATACAGCCAACAATCAGAACGCAAAACTACTACGTCGTAACTTTATTTAGAATTTGGCTATTAAACTAATTGAACGTCATATAAGAGATCGGCAAACGCGCTTGAACTTGCCACGATCAATGATACTAAGACTGTCGGAGATTTAACATATAGATGATGTACCTGGGACATCGAGTCGTTCAAGAATTGGCTGGTGGTATGAGTTTGGGTGGGAAAAAAAACAGAAAAACCAAGCACTCTTGCCATAAATGTCAACAATATTTGTGTCTTGAACACGTAGTGCCATATTGCAGCAGCTGTTTACCTGAAGAAATTTAGTTTTTGAGATGTATTTTTTTGTTATTTTTTGTTGGGAAGGATACCAATTTTTGTTAATTATGTAAAAGTTCCGAATGTCGAAAGACTAAAAAACGTTACTTTCCTCTAAGAATATGTGATTTTTTATTTATTCTTAATTTTACAAAATATATTACTATAAACATTGTTATTTTTAATGCTTTAATTAAAAAAATTTATGAACTTTAATATTGAAATAAAAGAGCTGAAATTGATTAGGTATCTTTGTTTTATCGTCAAAGAACATAAATTTAAAAAAGAGCATGAACTATTGGTAACACGTTTCGAAAAATCTTCAGTTGAAAACCCCGGTGCATGAGACCGGCGTCACCATTGATCAAAGTTAAATTTGCGTCACAACTGGCGGGTTAATAAAAAAATATTGTGATTAATTTTTACAATAAATTTTATAGAAGCACAGTTGATAATATTAAAAGTGCTAGTAATAGACAATAAGTATATACAATAAATAATTTATTAAAATATAAAAATTAATCTACATTGTGTCTATAACGTCTTAAGCGTGCTTTGTTTTCTATTTTAGGGACACCAGGTGGTGGTGTAATATCATTTCGTGTTGTAGTAGAATGTTCCGTTTTATCATATTCTTTAACCATATTGAAAAGCAACATTCCATTTTCTGTACATGCTTCATTTGGATAATCCATATTTTCCCCTCCAATTACACTACAACCACCAAGCAACCTGGTTGTACTTGTTTTACGAGATTGTTTTCTACGATTGGTACATATTTGCTGATCATCACTCGTATCCGTGGAATTATCTTCAAATTGTCTTAATAATGTAGAAGGTACGTCGCGTGTTCTGTAAATTATAATTAACTAGAGTTAGTATTTCGCTTTTTAAGTGGGTGCTACAAGATAAATAGAGGAAAACGTTATGACTAAGTTGTGTTTCAGTAAAACCAATAACTTAAATTATTAAATATTAACAACAAAACGACAAGTGTATTAATTCGTGCCAAATATGTTATACCCTTCAGATGAGTATTAATCCGGTTTGGTATGAAAAATCATTGCTTTTAATCTCCACGTTGAACACATTATGGCTGGCAGGACCAAAATGTATTGCATTTGTATAAGCTAGCAGATTCTAGCGCCCGAAATTCGAGTGCAATTTCTAGGCAACTTTATTTCTCAACTTCGCCAATTCACAAACCAACACCTTTTTGGTTTATTATTATTGTGAATGAAGATAACAAACTCATTAGCAAACACATTAACAATATAGTTTATGCTACAATGCTACGCACCTCATTGACCAATCAGCATAAGCTGACGTGTCAGTTTTCTAGCGTCACACAGTTGCTTTTGATTGTACTCTAGGTTGGACGAAGTCTTTATTATTAATGATCGTGTCAGTTTATTGGCGTTAGGGGACGCTGTATACATACACATATTATCTTATACTGGAACCATTGTAATGTATAAGTGTTATACATAACTTACTGGTAGGGTCGTTACTAATAAAATGCTATAGAAATATAACCGTATAGAATAATAAATACAATGATAATATTTAACCCTTTGACTGTCCAATGCATCACATATGATGCACAGGCATTATGATTGATACGCCTGCGCGTCACATGTGATACTCAATTTGTCTTAGTTCTTTTAACAAAATTTTGTATGATCTGATGAAATATAAAGTGATCTAATGGTCTGAGCGTGTACAGAATGTTATTTTGTAATCAGACATGAACATTTGTACAACACAATACTGCAAATTTCCACGATATAAAACGATAAAAATAAAATTTCAACAATTAGAAATAAGTCTTATTTCTTTCTTATCTAATTCCAGTTGAATTTATTGCACCTGTTATTTTGTCTTTCGTCAGTTTGAAAGATTTCAGATTCGGCAAAACTACCCTGTTTGATCGTTATGTCCTGGATTAGCTGTTTTATTATCAGCAACATGTCATTTCTTTAAAATCAGTCAAAAACGATTGTAGCTCATACCAATATTGTGAAACAACGAATGATAAAATAATGGTTCCATTCTCCAATAGTCCTCAATATTAGGATATTTTATAATGCCAGTGGTAATCTTCACACCTGTAAACCTTTTCATTTCGGTATGTGTGGTATTTGACCATCTTTTCATGTGAGAATTACGACGAACATGATGGGATTCTATAAACTATTCCGCATATTTTTTGTTTCCAAAACCATCAGTTCAAAAATTTCGTTGTAAAAAAATTGCTCAAATATATTGATTGGGAAAGGTACTCCATCTTCAATAACAATACTGTTCACACCGTGAACAACTTGTGTCATCATCCCAGCACTGGATACACAAACGCCCCATAACAAAATAAACGAACGATCGCAGCATCCACCATACGAACAAGAAACATTTCAACATAAAAACATTCAACAAGTAACCTCAGAGAGTCAACAACTCACAATTCAACAAATTACCTTCAGCGTAATCACAATAATAATAGCAGAAGCAAGTCAGAAATATACAACACAAAACTTCAATTGTCAGCGAACAAAACTCAACATATAACCCAAACATATATATACATGATTTCAAAACAAAAAAAATAGGAACAGTGAACTTTAAATTAGATTGTGAAATAACATAAAATTTATACATATACACATATTAAGTATATAAAAAAATGGGATTTAATAAATATTATAACGTTGTAAAAAAAAGGTAGTCGTTTGTATATTTAGACAAGGTTTAGTTGATCCATTCTCCATCCTTCTCTAACCCGTAAATAAACATTGGTCCTTCGAGTGTGAGTGAAACAGTGATAATTCAAAAAAAAAAAATTCATAAGAAAATTAAAATATATAAAATTTTGTCCGCTAAACAATATACATATACCTATGTACAAAAAATAACAGTTTTTAAACAGTTTTTAAATACACAAAATTTTTTAAAAATCGTAACAAGAAAAGAACAATAAGTGCATTCGTTAAACAAAATATTAAAAAGTGAACAATAAATTCGTCGCAAATCGTGTGGCCAGTATATCAGAAACATTTGGCGTTG
This sequence comes from Cordilura impudica, assembly GCA_963682025.1. Classification (NCBI taxonomy): domain Eukaryota; kingdom Metazoa; phylum Arthropoda; class Insecta; order Diptera; family Scathophagidae; genus Cordilura; species Cordilura impudica. Next base: position 35,245 of record CAVMKG010000618.1, read on the forward strand.
ACAACTGGAAACATGTTGTATCTCATGATAATCCATGATGTACAGCGAACGATTTGAATGACAACCCATTATGGTGGAATGGACCATCATGGTTGAAAGAATCTGAATCCAAATGGCCAATTTCGACACAAAATTTTGTAACTCAATCGGAAATAAAAATTCAAAGTTACGCAAACACAGTAACTACTGAAACAGACATTGTAAATGATTTTTCACAATAGTCTAGAACTCTCCGAGTCTTATCTTATGTTTATCGATTTTGTGATCGCACCTCATGTACCCGCGGACATCAGAAAAGTCATCAGAGGCTACAAATTGATAAAAAGATGATGCCGTCAGTCAAGGACAGAATTGCAACACTACTCAATGAACCCACTATCCAACTTGAGGCAGAAGAGATCAAATCGACAAAAGATAGACTTATTGTAATGTGTCAGTTACTATATTTTAAAGAAGAGTATGATTGTTTAAAGAAAAACAATCCATTACCCAAGAAAAGTACCCTACTCACCCTTACCCCTTTTATTGATTCAAAAAATATAATTCGTGCAAATGGTCGTTTGGCAGGCTCCAATGGCCTTTCTTATGATGAAAGACACCCTATAATTATACCCTACAAAAGTTGTTTTGGCAGATTGTTGACAACCCACGTACATTTAATAAGTTTGCATGGAGGAAATCAGGCCATGTTGAGAATAGTTTGATCTGGATATTTGATTCCAAAGCTTAAAAATCTTATTAGATTTGCAATTAATAAATGGTTACCCTGTACAAGATATAGACATCGCAAAGCAACCCAGTTAATGGCAGCTTTACCCCCAGAGCGTACTGAACTATCAAGACCATTTTGCCTTATTCCTTATAAATCCTTTTGTCTATATGGCGATCCTGCCAGACATACGCGTTTAAGCCGCGTAAATGCACCAAGCAGAAGCGTATAAACCGCATCCTACTAATGCGTATAAATCCGCGTAAAAGAAAATAAACTCTGCAAACAAAACCACTGCAGAAAAATGCGTACAAGCCGCGTAAAAATAAAAATACAATATTTTTTACAAACAAATAGTCCTGACGTAGACAGCAAAAGGCCATTCAGCCGCGAAGAAGATGTCCGCTGGGCCAAAACCTTTAACAATAAAGGAGGACCTACAAAGACAGCAGAGAAACTCCATCGAAGGGGTGGCTACATCCGCCGAATACGTAGGGAAAGAGACTAGTACAAATCTGCTTAATAATAATGTCAATACTTATGTGGTTGAATTTAGCAACTCATATATATTCAATGCATAGCAAGAAACTAAAGAAAAACTATTTGAGTAGAGCTAATGGTTAGAAAAAATTTAGACATATGGATCAATGGGAGCTAATAGAAAAATATTATCGACAGAAAGGGATAACTTTAAAAAGTCATACAAGTGCATTAATAAAAACATTTTTGTAAAAAATGAGACAGTAAGAAAACATTTAGGCATATTAATTAATTCGCTAGAGAACATCAGGGAAGTAATAAATAAACATATTCCAAAATTTACCAAAGAACATAGAAAACAAGGACTAGAATTATATTGGAACCTAAGAGATCAGAGGAGGTGGCACTATCACTGATCAAAACCAAATTAAGAGGAAATGCCAGAAATTTGATTGGCAATGAATCTTCAATTTCACAGATAATATCTAAATTAAGAAAAGAGGTAAAAGGCGAATCAGTAGAAGTATTAACTGCTAAAATTTTGAACATAAGTCAGAATAACAAATCTGCAAACGCCTATTACAGTGAAATGGAGACACTTACAAAATCCTTGGAGAATTCCTATATATTGGATGGGTTGTCATGTGCCCTAGCAAATAAGTATTCCACACAAATAGCCGTTAAGGCAATGACGAAAAATTGTACCATAGATAAAGTAAAACTTGTCATGGAGGACAATTTGACAACATGAATGAGACAGTCAGCAAGTTTGTCAATAGCTGTACTGATGCCACTGGCCAGCAAAATACCGTTTTGCATTATGGTCAAAGACCTACTATCGCGGAAACAGATGTAATATACAATCTACGGTTGGCATAGCATCTGTAATACAATAAGATAATTGGTAGTTTGGTTCTATAATACAAAAGCTTCTAGATATTTGTTAAATCGTAAAAAACTTTACGCTATTTTATAGTGAATGGTTATGTTAATATTACTATTTTTATGTACAGCAATTTGCCTTGCAAATTGAATCAGTCTTTGTATAGCTCTGTTTCTATCGAGTTACAACACTGTTACCTTATTGAGGTGAAAATAACACATACCACTCAGCTGTTAATAGCTGACATGTCAAAAAAAAAAAAATAAAATTTAACGAAAATCTAAAGAACGTGTTCTGCATGAAATTGCATCGCTTAAAAAAGGAAATAGTTCGATCTTTCCGTTTTTGATCACCTTGTTAGGAAGCCAACCAAAAATAAGAAAGTTAAAAGGTCGTAATATTGGGGTTATCTTTTGCAAGCCTTGGAAGTCCTCATAGGTATACAATTATGTAATATTAATTTATTGCACTTTAATTTTCTAAAGGTGATAAAATTTTATCAATTCCTTCACAGCGTTTTTTTGGAAATAGTTGGCAGTTTATCACAAAAATTTGTATACGTAGAAATTACTATCCACGGAATACCATATTTTGTAAGTTTCACTTTGCTTTCAATCAAACCACATGGAATTAATTTACATTTCTTAGATTGAGTGGGTCATCGCATTGGTTTTATAAAGTACCATAAACGGAAAGCCCCTTATGGCAAGAAATTTAACATCATTCGGCTAGATACCTATGTATGTATATGCCCCACTATTTGATTCAACCTCAGAGAAACTGTTAGGGAAGCTGCCTCCCTGGCAACATAGAGTTGACAGCTAATATCCTGGTCTTCTTATTGGTCGAGTTAAAAAAAAAACATAAACAAACAAAACAAAAATTTTAAAGTAGTTCAGATTAGCGAAGCGAAAAAAGAAAAGAATTAATTATAAGTATATTGCACAACGTGAAAAAACAAACGATTGCACAATGTCCCGAATTGAAAACGGAAAATAATGTATAATATCAATGATGATCGTGTGTTTCTATAAAATTTAAATTTAAATATCCATCGAGAAATTTAGATTAAAAAAAAAAGAAACACTTTTTTTGTGAAAACAAATTATTTATATAAAAAAGAATTTTCGAGCGAAGAAAGAAAAGAATTGTTGGAGAAAAAAAAATGCTTTAAGTAATTTGAAAATAAAACCAGAAGATATTCTGAAAAAGAATATATAATTCAAAAACTTTGGTAAATTAAAATGTAGTAATTCAGAGAGAAAAAACTAAACTCGCATCACGGTGCTGTAAATAAACAAAACAAAAAAACAAACAAAATACAAATATAGAAAAATAAATATTCACAGAAGGTGTTTAAATATATAGAAAAATAAATATTCACAGAAGGTGTTTAAAGTAAACATTTTTTTAATTGAATTTAGTAAGAAAGAAAACTAGTGATCATAACTAAACAAAAGAAAAAAAAACTAAAAAGAGAGTTCCACAATTATCTCTTTCACCATCCTCCTCGTACATCAGCATATATGGAAGGCCTTTCAACAGCAGCTGTACAAGTAGGTGATTTAACCCTATGATGAATATCCTCTCCAATAGTTACGATGGAACAATAAAGCAAGATAGAAAAACAAGAATTAACACAAGAAATGCGAAATAATAATAAAGTCGTTTTGTTAAAACTGTCAAAAATAATACTGTTGTGAAAACAACACTAGTTGTATTCATTTAATGAGAAAAAAAAACAAAAAACAAATAAAACTTATAATTGCTCTTTACAAAATTTTGCCATTAAATTTTTTACTGAAAGAATTTGTGGCTAAAACTACAAGAAAATCTATTGTGAATTACAATCATAGAATGTCAGTATCATCCATTTATACCTTGAAATCAGTAAGAATTATTAATTCAAATCAAGGCTCACAGAAGTGGCCTGCAAACACAACATTGACAAATTACAAGTGGCACCTATTGAGAAACTTTTCGAACTTGTCTCGATTAATGAATTTAAAGATATGGGCAATAATAAATTGAATAAAGTAAAAGTAGTGGTACTAAATAAGGTGACCCAAATTGATAATAAAGATGCCAAATATATTCATGATATTATAAAAAATTATCATGACAGTCCCATAGAAGGAGGACACTGTGGGATATACAGAACAATTGAAAAAATTAAACTGTATTACTTTAGGAGAAATATGACGAAAGACATAACGAAACATGTAAAAAATTGTGTCAAACGGCTAAAATAGCAAACCATTTGAAATGTCCAATGACTTTAACAGCAACACCAACAATGCCATTCGATACTGTATTTGTGAATACTATTAGCCCGTTTCCAAATTCGACTAACGGAAACGAATATGCAGTAACGATAATATGCGACTTAACGAAATCTCTTGTTACCGTACCTATTAAAGATAATAGTGCGAGAACAGTTGCAAAAGCGATATTTGAAAATTGCATTCTCATCTATGGTCCAATGAAGACGTTCATTTCGGACATGGGTACTGAATACAAAAACTCAGTATTGACAGAGTTATGCAATCTCCTCAAAATTGGAATTCTAACTTCAACAGCATACCATCACCAAACGCTCGGCACAATTGAAAGAAGCCATAGAACATTCAATGAATGCATAAAATCTTACATATCGGTTGACAAAAGCAATTGGGATGAATGGCTTAAGTACTTACGTACAGTTTTAATACGACGCCATCGACAGCACATAAATAATGTCCCTTTGAATTAGTTTTTGCGAAGATTCCTAAACAGTTTTCAACAATATGGAGAGGTAGATAGAATAACTCCATTGTATAATATAGGAGATTACGCCAAAGAGCCAAAATTTAGGTTAGAAGAGAGCTCAACTATAAGAGATCTCAACTATTATTAGATAGAAATAAACTAAAACAAAAATTTAATTATGATAGGAATACAATAGACAATAATTTTAATATAGGAGACTTAGTGTTACTTAGTAATGGATAGGAAATATGGACTGTTTAAAAATAAGGAAATAATGTTAAAAAACAATTTTAAAATCATGGATATAAGAACAAATAAAGAACAATTAGTTCATCAGAATAGACTTTAGAAATATTACCATGGCTAGAATAAAGTTAAGATTACAATAACAATAAAATAAGGATAATGTTAGAATAATATCATATACATATAAGTATTTACTATAATTGTAAAAGAATGATAATAACATTGGAAATGTATGACCATTCTTCCGTAAAAGGGAGGTGTAGCATAAACTCCAAGTCATCATTACCAAAAGAACATTTTTGGGTAATAAAATATAAAGAGTGATCATGTTACATACAAAATAATAAAAGCAACCAACACGATCAGCGCTGCTTATACAATAATGCAAGAACTCTAGATTTAGCATACACCAGCAGTTCTGTGTGCAATTAAGCTGATACGGTGTTTAGTGTAACAGTCACCCCTCTTGGTGTTGCACAATGATTGTTGAGATATATATAAAATTCACCAAAATATTCTGTCTATTGCTACACTTTTTTACTTTAAACCAAAGAACTTTGTGAGCTTATTTCTTGTATAAATAGTGTTCGATTTTGTTCGATCGACACTTTGCTATCAGACTTAATAGATCTTAATTGTGCAGCTCTAGCAAAGCAAACCAATAAATAAATAAAAAGAATTTTATTTAAAAACACCTGTTCATGCCAATGAACATAAATGCACAACCCTGACAAATACATTAATGCCCCATCAACAGCAATCAACGAACGATAACAGAACCAGATGAAAAGAATACAAATCAACCACATAAAAACATTCAGCAAATCATCATTCGCATGAACACCATCAAAATCAACAGTCAGTTCAAACGCAAATGCTAGTTCAAAAAAAAAAAACAAAACTAACAGAAAGTCTTATCAGTGAACAAATTCAACATATAACATTACGAAAAACTAATATATTAGAACAGTGAATTTAATTATACCCATACCTGCGATAAGAAAATTATTAAAAAATAATAAATATTTTATAACGTTTTTATGAAAAGAAATAACCAAGAAAAAGGGTATTTAATTTAAAAAAAAAAAATAATTTTTTCGCGGTTATATACAAGGTTTGTTGACCCCCATTCTCCATTTCCCTCTAACCCGTTTATTCATGGTCTTTCGGTCCTTTGTAAGGTGAAAAAGAAACAGTGATATTTCGAAAAGAAAATTCTAAAAATATACATGCAAACAGTTTAAAAAAAAAATTTTTTTTTATAAAAGTTTAAAATATAAAGATCACAGTTATACCCACAACTTAAAATCACAAGCATTTTTCAAGAAAGTAAAAGAGAGAAGAGTGATCTACACAGTTTAAAATAAAAGACAAAACCCACCCCTAAAAAATATTTGCGATAAACAACATAAAAAGTTAAAAAGAAAATATTAAAAATTATGCTCAAAAACAATAACAATAAAATAAAAACCCCCCCTAAAAATGTTTATTATATGTTAAATAAAACATTTGTGATCAACATAAAATTTAAAATATTACACAAAAAGCAATACAAACAATAAATAAACAATACAAAATCTGTTAGTATAAATGTTTAAGAGTGTTAAAGTACTGAGAGGAAAATTTTACATACACAACAGAGCAAAATCAGTGGACAGTGACACTAAAAAATTTCACAACAATTAAAAATAATATATTTGTGAGAATATAAAATCTTAACACTAACAACACGTATAATTTTAAAGTACATTAATCTACACCTAAATTTAAAAAAATTTTAAAAGCAATTTTTTCAAAGAAGTGTACTTAAATATTTTTCATTTAAAGATAACATAAAATATGTTTTAAAATATTACGTTTCATTACATTCTGGTGAATACAAAATAATTACAAACATAAACCAATTACATACATATTAAAATCATACACTGCGTTAAAAAGGAACAAAAACAAAACACATTAAAATATTTACTTACCCAAAACATTAACAAAACTTGTTCTAGACTTTCGTGCGAGTTCAATAACACATTATACATAACATCTATAACACAAATTGTAACAATATTACAACAAAAAACACACAGTACCATTAACACACAAAGTATCATAGCGGGAGGCTTGGCGAAAAGAAGAGACGGTAAAAAAGACACAAGAGTGTAAGTTACTCTTGTAAAGGTTTGTACCCTACCCCCAGCAAACAAGGTAAGTTGAAAATTATACAACTTACTTAAAAATTTCCTAATTACAAATTTCACAATTTTTTACACATTAAACCAAATTTATAAAGAAATATATCATAATAAAGAAAACTTTTTTTCAATACCCACCCACCCTTTACGTAGCTTTTGAAAACTTTATTTTGATAATTCATTATATAAATTATATTACCGTTTACATTGTGTAGCGCATATCACATAGTGTAAAATACCAATAGGAAATTTTTCGGCTGGTACAAAATTTTATTCTTTTACCAATTTTATTTGGAAAAGTTTATATTTGACCCATAAACCATTTCATTTAATTGTTCTAAGCAGTTTTATTTGAAAATTTACCCAATATCGGTTCATTCTTTGTGCTAAATCATTTTAACCCTTTACCGCATTTTAACCCTTTTAGTACATTTTCGCCCCCTTTATTACCCTTACTATCCACAATATGTCTTTAAAAAATTTGGCAGCCGGTCTCTCCAGCATTATCAAAGTTGATTTGCTGTCTTTTGAGGTAGAATTTAAAAAATCTTCTTCGGAAAAGAAAACCCTTCATTGGTCACTCTCAAGTGTCAAAAAAGAGAGATGGAAGAAGTTTACAACAAGATTTGTAACCGATATGAGCGCATCAGAGAATCTCCACTCATGGATGACCCTAAAGAGAAGCGCCTATTAGCATGGACGATATTACGGGCGAAACATGAAGGATAAAAAGTGGTTCAGAACTCACTCAATATCGATAGAGGAAGCAATTGAAGCCGTTCAGAAACAACAAGAAAAACCCGCAACGCCTACCAACCCGACTGCAGTTAATTTTGCGTCGCTCCTTGCGATCTACAAGTTTTTAATGGCGACTGTTCTGGGCTTCCTTTAGAGACATGTTTAAAGCCATGTATGGTAACGATACCCGATTGAGTGGAGTTGAAAAACTCTTTTATCTGAGAGAAAAAACACGAGGTGAGGCCAAAGAGATTGTGGATAACGCACCCTTGACCAATGAGGGCTTTGTTGTAGCCTGGTCATAATTGGTTGCTCAATATGAGAACCAAAGAATGCAAGTAAATGCACAACTGAAAACACTTTTCAATTTACCCTCAGTTACTGTCCAATGCGGAGTTTCTATTAGAAAATTACAGAGAAAGATAAATGGTTGTATTTCAAATCTAAATATATTAGATGTAGATACAGATAATTGGGACCCTATTTTTGTATATATTTGTTCGTCGAATTTGCCCAGAGAAACCCTAGAGGATTTCGAAAAAACCCTTTGAGATAGTTCAGTTATACCCTGTTGGACTGAAATGAACATGTTTTTAACAAATAAATATAAAGGACTTGAATTAGTGAATGATATCAAGAATTCCTACTCTTACCCTAAACCCAAGCAGTTCTCTGATAACAGAAATCATTTTGAGAAAAAAGGCAACACTTTCCACAATATAACCCAAGAGCATATGAAAGACAATAGTTCACACAACAAATTTCAAAAGGAACACAAATTCTCGAACCCAACCCAAACCCACCCAAAAACGGATAGGCCAGATGGCTCAATTTGCAAACTTTGCAAAAACAAACACACTCTTAGAGAGTGCTCATCATTTATCTCCATTGGAGTAAGTGAGAGAGTTGAATTTGTGAAAAAGAACTGTTTTTGTTATAATTGTCTAGCCATTGCTCACTCTATTAAATAATGTCGAAGTACATTTACATCTAGACATTGTGGAGGACGACATAATACCCTTTTACACAAACCATTATCGAACACAAATACCCAAATTCAAAATGATGTTCTACCCTCAACATTGTCACAATCTTTCTCTACAATTACCCAATCGAGTAAGACCCATTTAGATGACCGAAAAAAGTTATTAGGGACAGCAGTTCTGAAAGTAGAAATTCATGGTTCGCTGTTTCCCGCAAGAGCTCTTATAGACCCAGCGTCAGACTTTTCATTTATTTCTGACTAGCTCAGACGCAAATTATGGTTACCCACAACACCCATTGTTGCTGAAATCTCAGGATTGAATGAGATTGTTTCAGCACGATCAAATAAAATGTGCGAAGTTACTTTGCGATCCAATACTTATAAAGAGTTTAGTCTGAAAATAAAAGCAATTGTCGTAAAAACCCTTACTCGAAACTTACCCACTCAAAATATTTACCCAGACATTATTAGGGGCTTGGAGAATATTCAGCTGGCTGACCAAATATTCTATGAAAGCAGACCCATTGATTTCATTATTGGCAGCGACTCTTACCCACAAATTCTAAAATCTGGTGTTAAGAAACGTATTCTTAACACATTAATAGCTCAGGAAACGGAGTTTGGTTGGATCTTAACGGGACCCGTTGAAGAGTCACACAGAACCCAAACCGTTGTGTCATATTTTAGTTCGGTCACACTCTATAAATTTTTGACCAAAATTTGGGATGTTGAAGAAGTACCTAAGGCACCCATTAAATCCTTTGAAGATTCTTTCTGTGAAGAAACTTACACAAAAACTACCCGTCGTTTACCCAATGGCTGTTATCAAGTTGATCTTCCATTTCGGACCACCCAGGTGGAGTGAGGAAACTCACGCCATGTGGCAAAGGCGTAATTTCTAAGAAATGAGAAAAATTTAATGAAAAAACCTGAATTAAAGCAGGAATATGATAACGTGCTAAAAGAATATATTGACTTAGGTTATATGAAACATATACCCTACAACCCAAATACTTCTTCAACCAATTATTATTACCTACCCCATCATGCAGTTGTAAAACCTGATCGTATTACGACAAAAGTTCGAGTTGTTTTTAATGCATCAAGTAAAACCTCGAACGGCAACAGTTTAAATGATGCAATACACACTGGTCCTACCCTACAACAAGACCTAGTAGTTTTGATTTTAAAAGGGCGCTTTTATAAGATCGTTTTTAATGCCGGTATTACAAAAATGTACAGGCAGATCTTATTGAATACTACCCACATACCCTTTCAGCGAATATTATTTCGTAAAAGTGTCAACGAACCCATTAAATATTATGAACTTCAAACAGTTACATTTGGAGTTAACTGCGCGCCATATTTGGCAATTCGTACCCTACATGAGCAAGCTAAGGACGTACAAATTACCCACCCAATTGCTTCACAAATTTTGAAGAATTATATGTACGTTGATGATGTTTTAGCTGGAGCGCATACCCTTAACGATGCTAAAAAAGCTTAAAAGGAGTTGAGCGTAGTATTAGAGTCGGCTGCGTTTCCATTAAGAAAATGGATTTCCAATACTGCTGATCTATTAACCCAATTACCAAAGACCATTTACTCGATGTTGATTTACTTACACTTCCACAGTCCAATAATGCTAAAACTCTTGGAATTCACTGGAACGCGAAAGAAGATGTATCTTTCTTCAATGCGCCCATAATCGAGAAAAACCAGGATACACAAAGCGCACAGTTTTATCTGATATTGCGCGTCTTTTTGACCCCGCTGGCTGGTTAGCGCCGATTGTTATTTCTGCTAAGATTATTATGCAGCAAGTCAGGCAAGATAACACAGCCTGGGATGAATGTATCAAACCACTTACCCTTGGCAAAATTTTTTGAAATATTATGATAGCATAAGTAAAATTCGTATTCCGAGGTGGATTCAATTCACACCCTCAACTAAAATTAAATTGCACGGCTTTTCGGATGCTTCTGAAAAAGCATACTCTGCAGTTTTATATGCACGAATTACACCAAAGAACCCGAGTCAAAATGGCCAATAACAAGATAAAATTTTATTACTCAAGCCGAAGCTAAAATTATAAACACTTTTACTATTACCGTAAATACGCACCCAGCCAATAAAGATAAATCCTCGGATAATACGATCGATATCCACCCAGACATTCTTGAAAGATTTTCTAAATGGTCTAGAGCCCTTCGAGTCTCATCGTATGTTTATCGATTTGTTGATCGCAACTCATATAACCGTAAAAACACAAGTCGTATTGAAAGACTTACTCTTAATTGTAAAACGATCACTTCAGTCGATGAAAGGCTTGAAATGTTGTTAAACCACCCGAGTATTCAACTTGAAGCTCACGAGATAAAATCAACAAAAAATAAACTTATAATTTTATGTTAGACTCTTTATTTTAAAGAGGAATATGAATGTTTAAAGAAGAAAAACCCGATACCCAGAAAAAGTACTCTTCTTACTCTTACACCCTTTTTAGACTCCAAAGGCATAATACGTGCAAACGGAAGATTGGAAGTTCTAATTGCTTGTCATGTGATGAACGACACCCAATTTAGGTACCCTGCTCTAGCTTTTTTGCCAAACTATTAAAGAACCACGTTCATCTAATAACACTACACGGAGGAAATCAAGTAATGCTGAGATTAATCCGTTCAGGCTATTGGATTCCTAAGCTTCAAAATCTAATAGGCTGTGTCATCAGAAAATGCTCACCCTGAACGAGATATAAAAATTGTCAAGCAACCCAATCAATGGCAGCATTGCCTCCAGAACGTACACAAATATCGAAACCCTTTTACAATGTTGGAGTCGATTTTGCGGGACCGTTTGAAATCAAAAATTACACTGGACGAGCGTGCAAAATCACAAAAGGTTATGTATGCGTTTTTGTTTGCTTTGCAACAAAAGCCATTCACCTGGAACCCACTTCAGACCTCTCTACCCAAGCATTAATGGCAGCATTTGCCCTATTTTTTTTTCGAGGCGGGGATGCCCTGCCGCTATTTATTCCGACAACGGCACAAATTCCATAGGTGCTTGTAAGTTGTTGAAGAAAGAGCGGCAAGAATTTTTAAAAACTCTCAGAGATTCTGTAGTTTCTACCCAAAGTTTTCAAAACTTGATATGGCATTTTATTCCTCCAGGAGCTCCACACATGGGAGGATTATGGGAAGTTGGAGTAAAAAGCTTCGAAGCTCATCTCAAAAAATCCAACATCCAGAAATACACTTTTGGAGAGATAGCAACCCTACTTGCCCGGATTGAAGGATGTCTTAACTCTAGATCGCTCAGCCCATCAAGTGAAAACCCTCAAGATTTGAACCCTTTAACCCCAGGTCATTTTTTAATTGGATCAGCTTTACTGACCCCAGCTGAACCAGATCTTAGTGATGAAAACATAACTCTAGCAAATCGATGGCAAAAGCTCAGAATTCAACACCATCGTTTCTGCAGAAGATGGAAAGATGAATACCTTAAAAAATTACACAAGGGATACAAGTGTAAAACCCCCAACGTCAGATTGAAGTCAACGATATTGTTGTCATAAAACAAGACAATCTACCCCCTAGCGAATGATCTTTAGGTCATGTAATAAAAGTACGCCAAGGTTCCGACGGACGAGTTCGAATAGGTGAATTGAGAACCGGAACGGTGAATTTAACGCGACCTATAACTAAAGTTGTAGTTTTACCCCCTCACTAATTTATAACTAACACACTTTTCATACTTACCCATTATTAACACTGAACCCTAACCCACCAATAACCTAATTCATTCATTTCATTATAATAACATAACTTTGCGTTCTTATTAATACAGCAAAATGGCACCAGGAAAACACAACAGTCAAACCCGTCTTCAAACCTTCAAACTTTGCGTTCTTATTAATACAGCAAAATGGCACCAGGAAAACACAACAGTCAAACCCGTCTTCAAACCCAATATGCTCATCAACATAACCGCAAAAGGCCTGGCCAGACCTTCCGCAACAACAACAACATGCAACGGCCTAAGCCAAAACTTTATTTTGGTTGCGGTATTTGCCAGGCGGATCATAAGCGTACTAGCTGCAAAAAGTTCAACCAGATGAACTTGGCGGAAAAATATCAAACGGTGGTGAAGCTTCACTATTGTACGAACTGTCTGGCCAGAAACCACTTAATTGGTTCATGCAATAAGAAGACACGGTGTAGGAAATATAATGCTAAACATCACGGATAAATCGTCATCATCTACATCTCGAGCTGCACCGGCGACTCCCCGTACCCCAAGACGATCAACCGCATCTTCCACCATGACTATGGCTTTACTGTCATCAATGACAAGAACTCTGGTCCCAACTGCTGTGGTTCAGATTGAGACGGAAACCGGGAACCCCTTAATACGAGCTCTCCTAAGCCCTGCAATCACCACCCCCCGTATTGCATTATCCTTTGTGTGCGATCGTGGTTTTATCACATTTCAGATGAATACAACTGAATACGTTGAGGTCGTTGTTGTTCCCAATCTACCTTCATCTACACGGTATGAAGTGTGTATGATCGTCGTCAACAACTTACCCAAAAAACCTTATCCAGCTGACATTGGTGACGCTATAAAAGACAAGTTTTGTCGCATCTCCCTAGCAGACCCGGAGTTTTACTCCAATTCACCTGAGGCTCTGGAAACCGGTGGTGACCTGTACACCACTATTATCAAACAGAACACCATCCACGTGGATGGTGGATCTGTAATAGCTCAAGACTCAGCTCTTGGCTGGCCAGTGTTGGGATCTGTTAAATAACTATACCCTTGAAATAAACATACAAGTATTTTAAAAACATTTTACCCACTTACACTATTTAACCCTTAATTGAACACATAAAAATTATTGTTCTTTTTGTTCACAGGTTCTCCAAGGCCGGGAGAATGTTCATGCCAATGAACATAAATGCACAACCCTGACAAATACATTATCGCCCCATCAACAGCAATCAACGAACTATAACAGAACAAGACGAAAAGAACATAAATCAACTACATAAAAACATTCAACAAATCATCCTTCGCATGAATACCATCAAAATCAACAGTCAGTTCAAAAGCAAATGCTAGTTCCAAAAAAAAAACTAACAGAAAATCTTATCAGTGAACAAATTCAACATATAACATTACGAAAAACTAAAATATTAGAACAGTGAATTTAATTATACCCATACCTGCGATAAGAAAATTATTAAAAAAATATTAAAAATAATAAAACCAAAAATAGGGTATTTAATTTTTATAAAAAAATTTTTTTTTTCGCGGTTATATATAAGGTTTGTTGATCCCCATTCTCCATCTCCCTCTAACCCGTTTATTCAACACCAATTAATTATTGCGTTATCCTTTATAAATCCTTTTGTCTATAGCATACACTTATACATGTGCGTGTGTTTCACAATACAGTTCTGCGGGAATAATAGGCCGAACAACAGATAGACAGAGATCATTCATCGTGCAGTTGTTGAGGTAAGTCAGTAGAGGTCAGCTTACTGCATTAAGATAATTCGGTGGAAATTAGTATCCTTGGTTAGACGCATAATCCCATAGCGGTCATTTATGTGACAGACCGGGAATAACCAAAGCAAATTTGGTAGCGGTCATTTGTTTTGGGATTCCATGAGTTTAACTAAATGTAAAACACTCAATGCATTGTTTAACGCTTTATTTGTCATGATATGGAATTCGTGTCTATAAAATATCTGTAGTTTATTATTGTACATGTCCGTAAATAAAATTCGATTTATAACGTTTTATGAAAATCAACGTGTCGGTTCATTTCAATGAAGGTGTCGGTTCATTCCAATGAAGTGGATTGCCTTTGTCGATTATGACGTTTTATGAGCAGTAACGTGATCGTCATCCTAACACAGAAGAGTGTATTTGAAAAAAAAAACAATTCCTGTCAACGACCCTGGATAAGGCTGAGTATACTTAGGACAGAGCAAAAATTGTGTCCTTACAGTGGCGCCCGAGCAGGGACTTCCTGAAATTTCAGAATAAAGGAAAAAATAATTTAATTATTATTTAAATAATATTCAAATAAAATCAATATACATGTTACTTTGTCGAGTGAGAGAAAATTAAGGGTTAAAAAAGAAAATAATAATAGCCCGACATAATCTTACGAAAAAAAAAAACAATAAACACAAGTGTGATAAATAAGGTGCAAATAAATATTTTGTTTAACTAAAAATTATAAAAATAAGAACAAATTAGAAACAAAATTCGGAAAGTATGATCGCTACAATATAATCGGTGACTATAATTACCAAATCGGGAACAGAAAATTTAAATAATGAAAGCAAAATCTCTATTGTCGGGGAAACTACAAAACTTATCAATACCCTTCTTTTGTGTGACGTGCCGTCGGACAGCCAAACCAAATAACATAATAACTATTTTCTTAAATAAAATATATGATTAAAAATTTATAAATTTCAAATGGTCGGAAAAAAACTTAAATCTAAATTATAATGTGCGTGGTAAATGATGAACCTCATTAACTAACAAACGAAAGAAAAGGTGGCAATACCTCAAAATTCAACAACGAAAATTTAAACTCAGAGAAGAAGAAAAAGGAAAAAAGAAATTTCGGAAAACCCTCTATTTGTGGACTAGGTGCTCATAGTAAATTGAAGGAAATCACATACATAACCCTGGTGCAGTGCAACGTGTGTCAAATAACGTGGGACAAAACACCTGCTCATCCCGCTGGAAAAGATTGTAAGTACAGTTAATAAAATTTATATACCGGTATGGTAGCTGGGGAACAGGATACTTAAGTATGTCGACAGCTAGGACTAAAAGGAACCTGGCCAGTTTTAGGAGGAATTTTGTCTAGTGCTTTCCTCAAAGCAGTGCTCGTATGCACGTTAGATGCGCATATTGGATAAGATTTAGAATGTTGCACTTAGGCAGATTATGCCAGTATCATTGCACGTTGTCAGATTAAGCCAGTATCTTTACACGTTGGCAGATTATGCCAGTAAAATAACTCTCTTCGAAGGTTATATGTTGATTTATTTTTTACAGATGTTTTTCTTTTTATATGCTATATGCTCAATTTAATAATTCATACTTATTTTAATAACAGTCATCTCTTTTCTCTTCATGACATTCTTTATTCATGAATTATAATTCATATTCCTTTCACATTGATTTTTGAACATTTGGCTTAAATCTCCTATAGTAATTACAAAACGCCACAAAACGCCACAAATCGTCGAACCTCATCCGCATCAGATATCAATCCAAATTTTTCTCCTCAAAAATTGAGTTACATTCCTATTGAGCATTAGTCATGGATTATTCTTCAACTCAGTTGAAGTTCATTGGCACAATTTGAATCTTTACAAATTTGTCACTTTGCTTCAAGTGGAATTCAATTACCCTAAGCGCCACAATAATTTATTGTTTCAAAATACGACCCTTTACTCAAGGTTAATGTATTTTCTGGTATGTGTTGAATGCAAGAAAATGATATGCATAAGTAAATAAAAAAATTTACAAAAGTAAACAAATAAACATGTGCGTGTACAAAAAGTAAACAAATAAACAAATAGAAGTGATTCCATGACGAATTTGGGATTCGACGAGGGAAAAGTACACTTGTCTCAAAACAGAATTATTTAAGCAGTAACTTAGCCTATGTAAAATATATGCAGCTTTCCGTAGTTTTTTGCGAATTTCGTCTATGTGGAATTTCCATTTGAAGCTCTGGTCGACGATAACTCCCAGGTATTTGTATGTGTTTACAATTTCGATCGTAGTCGAGCAGTTGTCGGAACTATAGTTGAAGTTTTTGAGTTTGTTTTTGTGAAGGCATTCGGTATTGTGAAATTTAATTTTAACATCGGTGTATGAAAAATGGAGTGGTTTGATGTGCATTAACTTGGTTTTGGATGCACTTATAATTAGGCCGTAGTCGTGGCACCACCGTATAGCAGTATCCAGTTGGTGTTGGAGGATTTTAGTTGCATCATCTAAGTTTTTATGAGCCACTACAGTAGCTGTGTCATCTGCATACGCGAAGACTTGGGCTATTTTGAGTAATTTGATTAATTCACTTGAATATATTAAATACAACAGTGGACCTAATTTTGAGCCTTGAGGAATAATAATAATAACAATAATAATAATAATAATAATAATAATAATAATAATAATAATAATAATAATAATAATAATAATAATAATAATAATAATAATAATAATAATAATAATAATAATAATAATAATAATAATAATAATAATATAATAATAATAATAATAATAATAATAATAATAATAATAATAATAATAATAATAATAATAATAATAATAATAATAATAATAATAATAATAATAATAATAATAATAATAATAATAATAATAATAATAATAATAATAATAATAATAATAATAATAATAATAATAATAATAATAATAATAATAATAATAATAATAATAATAATAATAATAATAATAATAATAATAATAATAATAATAATAATAATAATAATAATAATAATAATAATAATAATAATAATAATAATAATAATAATAATAATAATAATAATAATAATAATAATAATAATAATAATAATAATAATAATAATAATAATATAATAATAATAATAATAATAATAATAATAATAATAATAATAATAATAATAATAATAATAATAATAATAATAATAATAATAATAATAATAATAATAATAATAATAATAATAATAATAATAATAATAATAATAATAATAATAATAATAATAATAATAATAATAATAATAATAATAATAATAATAATAATAATAATAATAATAATAATAATAATAATAATAATAATAATAATAATAATAATAATAATAATAATAATAATAATAATAATAATAATAATAATAATAATAATAATAATAATAATAATAATAATAATAATAATAATAATAATAATAATAATAATAATAATAATAATAATAATAATAATAATAATAATAATAATAATAATAATAATAATAATAATAATAATAATAATAATATAATAATAATAATAATAATAATAATAATAATAATAATAATAATAATAATAATAATAATATAATAATAATAATAATAATAATAATAATAATAATAATAATAATAATAATAATAATAATAATAATAATAATAATAATAATAATAATAATAATAATAATAATAATAATAATAATAATAATAATAATAATAATAATAATAATAATAATAATAATAATAATAATAATAATAATAATAATAATAATAATAATAATAATAATAATAATAATAATAATAATAATAATAATAATAATAATAATAATAATAATAATAATAATAATAATAATAATAATAATAATAATAATAATAATAATAATAATAATAATAATAATAATAATAATAATAATAATAATAATAATAATAATAATAATAATAATAATAATAATAATAATAATAATAATAATAATAATAATAATAATAATAATAATAATAATAATAATAATAATAATAATAATAATAATAATAATAATAATAATAATAATAATAATAATAATAATAATAATAATATAATAATAATAATAATAATAATAATAATAATAATAATAATAATAATAATAATAATAATAATAATAATAATAATAATAATAATAATAATAATAATAATAATAATAATAATAATAATAATAATAATAATAATAATAATAATAATAATAATAATAATAATAATAATAATAATAATAATAATAATAATAATAATAATAATAATAATAATAATAATAATAATAATAATAATAATAATAATAATAATAATAATAATAATAATAATAATAATAATAATAATAATAATAATAATAATAATAATAATAATAATAATAATAATAATAATAATAATAATAATAATAATAATAATAATAATAATAATAATAATAATAATAATAATAATAATAATAATAATAATAATAATAATAATAATAATAATAATAATAATAATAATAATAATAATAATAATAATAATAATAATAATAATAATAATAATAATAATAATAATAATAATAATAATAATAATAATAATAATAATAATAATAATAATAATAATAATAATAATAATAATAATAATAATAATAATAATAATAATAATAATAATAATAATAATAATAATAATAATAATAATAATAATAATAATAATAATAATAATAATAATAATAATAATAATAATAATAATAATAATAATAATAATAATAATAATAATAATAATAATAATAATAATAATAATAATAATAATAATAATAATAATAATAATAATAATAATAATAATAATAATAATAATAATAATAATAATAATAATAATAATAATAATAATAATAATAATAATAATAATAATAATAATAATAATAATAATAATAATAATAATAATAATAATAATAATAATAATAATAATAATAATAATAATAATAATAATAATAATAATAATAATAATAATAATAATAATAATAATAATAATAATAATAATAATAATAATAATAATAATAATAATAATAATAATAATAATAATAATAATAATAATAATAATAATAATAATAATAATAATAATAATAATAATAATAATAATAATAATAATAATAATAATAATAATAATAATAATAATAATAATAATAATAATAATAATAATAATAATAATAATAATAAAATAATAATAATAATAATAATAATAATAATAATAATAATAATAA
>CAVMKG010000619.1:0-2500 GCA_963682025.1 Cordilura impudica
AAAATTAAAAATTAAAAATTAAAAATTAAAAATTAAAAATTAAAAATTAAAAATTAAAAATTAAAAATTAAAAATTAAAAATTAAAAATTAAAAATTAAAAATTAAAAATTAAAAATTAAAAATTAAAAATTAAAAATTAAAAATTAAAAATTAAAAATTAAAAATTAAAAATTAAAAATTAAAAATTATAAATTAAAAATTAAAAATTAAAAACTAATAATTAAAATTAAAAATTTAAAATTAAAACTTAAAAATTAAAAATTACAAATTAAAAATTAAAAATTTAAAATTAAAACTTACAAATTAAAAATTAAAAATTGAAAATTGAAAATTAAAAATTTAAAATTAAAAATAAAAAATTAAAAATTAAAAATTAAAAATTAAAAATTAAAAATTAAAAATTAAAAATTAAAAATTAAAAATTAAAAATTAAAAATTAAAAATTAAAAATTAAAAATTAAAAATTAAAAATTAAAAATTAAAAATTAAAAATTAAAAATTAAAAATTAAAAATTAAAAATTAAAAATTAAAAATTAAAAATTAAAAATTAAAATTAAACTTAAAAATTAAAATTAAAAATTAAAAATTAAAAATTAAAAATTAAAAATTAAAAATTAAAAATTAAAAATTAAAAACTAAAAATTAAAAATTAAAAACTAAAAATTAAAAATTAAAAATTAAAAATTAAAAATTAAAAATTAAAAATTAAAAATTAAAAATTAAAAATTAAAAATTAAAAATTAAAAATTAAAAATTAAAATTAAAAATTAAAAATTAAAAATTAAAAATTAAAAATTAAAAATTAAAAATTAAAAATTAAAAATTAAAAATTAAAAATTAAAAATTAAAAATTAAACATTAAAAATTAAAAATTAAAAATTAAAAATTAAAAATTAAAAATTAAAAATTAAAAATTAAAAATTAAAAATTAAAAATTAAAAATTAAAAATTAAAAATTAAAAATTAAAAATTAAAAATTAAAAATTAAAAATTAAAAATTAAAGATTAAAAATTAAAAATTAAAAAATAAAAAAATAACATTTAAAAATTAAAAATTAAAAATTAAATATTAAAAATTAAAAATTAAAAATTAAAAATTAAAAATTGAAAAATTAAAAATTAAAAATTAAAAATTAAAAATTAAAAATTAAAAATTAAAAATTAAAAATTAAAAATTAAAAATTAAAAATTAAAAATTAAAAATTAAAAATTAAAAATTAAAAATTAAAAATTAAAAATTAAAAATTAAAAATTAAAAATTAAAAATTAAAAATTAAAAATTAAAAATTAAAAATTAAAAATTAAAAATTAAAAATTAAAAATTAAAAATTAAAAATTAAAAATTAAAAATTAAAAATTAAAAATTAAAAATTAAAAAATTAAAAATTAAAAATTAAAAATTAAAAATTAAAAATTAAAAATTAAAAATTAAAAATTAAAAATTAAAAATTAAAAATTAAAAATTAAAAATTAAAAATTAAAAATTAAAAATTAAAAATTAAAAATTAAAAATTAAAAATTAAAAATTAAAAATTAAAAATTAAAAATTAAAAATTAAAAATTAAAAATTAAAAATTAAAAATTAAAAATTAAAAATTAAAAATTAAAAATTAAAAATTAAAAATTAAAAATTAAAAATTAAAAAATAAAAACTAATAATTAAAAATTAAAAATTAAAAATTAAAAATTAAAAATTAAAATTAAAAATTAAAAATTAAAAATTAAAAATTAAAAATTAAAAATTAAAAATTAAAAATTAAAAATTAAAAATTAAAAATTAAAAATTAAAAATTAAAAATTAAAAATTAAAAATTAAAAATTAAAAATTAAAAATTAAAAATTAAAAATTAAAAATTAAAAATTAAAAATTAAAAATTAAAAATTAAAAATTAAAAATTAAAAATTAAAAATTAAAAATTAAAAATTAAAAAATTAAAAATTAAAAATTAAAACTTAAAAATTAAAAATTAATAATTAAAAATTAAAAATTAAAAATTAAAAATTAGAAATTAAAAATTAAAAATAAAAATTAAAAATTAAAAATTAAAAATTAAAAATTAAAAATTAAAATTAAAAATTAAAAATTAAAAATTAAAAATTAAAAATTAAAAATTCAAAAATTAAAAATTAAAAATTAAAAATTAAAAATTAAAAATTAAAAATTAAAAATTAAAAATTAAAAATTAAAAATTAAAAATTAAAAATTAAAAATTAAAAATTAAAAATTAAAAATTAAAAATTAAAAATTAAAAATTAAAAATTAAAAATTAAAAATTAAAAATTAAAAATTAAAAATTAAAAATTAAAAATTAAAAATTAAAAAATTAAAAATTAAAAATTAAAAATTAAAAAATTAAAAATTAAAAATTAAAACATAAAAATTAAAAATTAAAAATTAAAAATTAAAAATTAAAAATTAAAAATTAAAAATTAGAAATTAAAAATTAAAAATTAAAAATTAAAAATTAAAAATTAAAAATTAAAAATTAAAAATTAAA
>CAVMKG010000619.1:7500-20000 GCA_963682025.1 Cordilura impudica
AATTAAAAATTAAAAATTAAAAATTAAAAATTAAAAATTAAAAATTAAAAATTAAAAATTAAAAATTAAAAATTAAAAATTAAAAATTAAAAATTAAAAATTAAAAATTAAAAATTAAAAATTAAAAATTAAAAATTAAAAATTAAAAATTAAAAATTAAAAATTAAAAATTAAAAATTAAAAATTAAAAATTAAAAATTAAAAATTAAAAATTAAAAATTAAAAATTAAAAATTAAAAATTAAAAATTAAAAATTAAAAATTAAAAATTAAAAATTAAAAATTAAAAATTAAAAATTAAAAATTAAAAATTAAAAATTAAAAATTAAAAATTAAAGATTAAAAATTAAAAATTAAAAAATAAAAAATAACATTTAAAAATTAAAAATTAAAAATTAAATATTAAAAATTAAAAATTAAAAATTAAAAATTAAAAATTAAAAATTAAAAATTGAAAATTAAAAATTAAAAATTAAAAATTAAAAATTAAAAATTAAAAATTAAAAATTAAAAATTAAAAATTAAAAATTAAAAATTAAAAATTAAAAATTAAAAATTAAAAATTAAAAATTAAAAATTAAAAATTAAAAATTAAAAATTAAAAATTAAAAATTAAAAATTAAAAATTAAAAATTAAAAATTAAAAATTAAAAATTAAAAATTAAAAATTAAAAATTAAAAATTAAAAATTAAAAATTAAAAATTAAAAATTAAAAATTAAAAATTAAAAATTAAAAATTAAAAATTAAAAATTAAAAATTAAAAATTAAAAATTAAAAATTAAAAATTAAAAATTAAAAATTAAAAATTAAAAATTAAAAATTAAAAATTAAAAATTAAAAACTAAAAATTAAAAATTAAAAATTAAAAATTAAAAATTAAAATTAAAAATTAAAAATTAAAAATTAAAAATTAAAAATTAAAAATTAAAAATTAAAAATTAAAAATTAAAAATTAAAAATTAAAAATTAAAAATTAAAAATTAAAAATTAAAAATTAAAAATTAAAAATTAAAAATTAAAAATTAAAAATTAAAAATTAAAAATTAAAAATTAAAAATTAAAAATTAAAAATTAAAAATTAAAAATTAAAAATTAAAAATTAAAAATTAAAAATTAAAAATTAAAAATTAAAAATTAAAAATTAAAAATTAAAAAATTAAAAATTAAAAATTAAAAATTAAAAATTAAAACTTAAAAATTAAAAATTAATAATTAAAAATTAAAAATTAAAAATTAAAAATTAAAAATTAGAAATTAAAAATTAAAAAATAAAAATTAAAAATTAAAAATTAAAAATTAAAAATTAAAAATTAAAAATTAAAAATTAAAAATTAAAAATTAAAAATTAAAAATTAAAAATTAAAAATTAAAAATTAAAAATTAAAAATTAAAAATTAAAAATTAAAAATTAAAAATTAAAAATTAAAAATTAAAAATTAAAAATTAAAAATTAAAAATTAAAAATTAAAAATTAAAAATTAAAAATTAAAAATTAAAAATTAAAAATTAAAAATTAAAAATTAAAAATTAAAAATTAAAAATTAAAAATTAAAAATTAAAAATTAAAAATTAAAAATTAAAAATTAAAAATTAAAAATTAAAAATTAAAAATTAAAAATTAAAAATTAAAAATTAAAAATTAAAAATTAAAAATTTAAAATTAAAAATTAAAAATTAAAAATTAAAAATTAAAAAATAAAAATTAAAAATTAAAAATTAAAAATTAAAAATTAAAAATTAAAAATTAAAAATTAAAAATTAAAAATTAAAAATTAAAAATTAAAAATTAAAAATTAAAAATTAAAAATTAAAAATTAAAAATTAAAAATTAAAAATTAAAAATTAAAAATTAAAAATTAAAAATTAAAAATTAAAAATTAAAAATTAAAAATTAAAAATTAAAAATTAAAAATTAAAAATTAAAAATTAAAAATTAAAAATTAAAAACTAAAAATTAAAAATTAAAAATTAAAAATTAAAAATTATAAATTATAAATTAAAAATTAAAAATTAATAATTAAAATTTAAAAATTAAAACTTAAAAATTAAAAATTAAAAATTAAAAAAAAATTAAAATTTAAAATTAAAAATTAAAAAATTAAAAATTAAAAATTAAAACTTAAAAATTAAAAATTAAAATTAAAAATTAAAAATTAAAAATTAAAAATTAAAAAATTAAAAATTAAAAATTAAAAATTAAAAATTAAAAATTAAAAATTTAAATTTAAAAATTAAAAATTAAAAATTAAAAATTAAAAATTAAAAATTAAAAATTAAAATTAAAAATTAAAAATTAAAAATTAAAAATTAAAAATTAAAAAATAAAAATTAAAAATTAAAAATTAAAAATTAAAAATTAAAAATTAAAAATTAAAAATTAAAAATTAAAAATTAAATATTAAAAATTAATAATTAATAATTAAAAATTAAAAATTAAAAATTAAAAATTAAAAATTAAAAATTAAAAATTAAAAATTAAAAATTAAGAATTAAAAATTAAAAATTAAAAATTAAAAACTAAATATTAAAAATTAAAAATTAAAAATTAAAAATTAAAAATTAAAAATTAAAAATTGAAAATTAAAAATTAAAAATTAAAAATTAAAAAATTAAAAATTAAAAATTAAAAATTAAAAATTAAAAATTAAAATTAAAAATTAAAAATTAAAAATTAAAAATTAAAAATTAAAAATTAAAAATTAAAAATTAAAAAATTAAAAATTAAAAATTAAAAATTAAAAATTAAAAATTAAAAATTAAAAATTAAAAATTAAAAAATTAAAAATTAAAAATCAAAAATTAAAAAATTAAAAATTAAAAATTAAAAATTAAAAATTAAAAACTAATAATTAAAATTAAAAATTTAAAATTAAAACTTAAAAATTAAAAATTACAAATTAAAAATTTAAAATTAAAACTTACAAATTAAAAATTAAAATTGAAAATTGAAAATTAAAAATTTAAAATTAAAAATTAAAAAATTAAAAATTAAATAAAAATAAAAATTAAAAATTAAAAATTAAAAAATTAAAAATTAAAAATTAAAAATTAAAAATTAAAAATTAAAAATTAAAAATTAAAAATTAAAAATTAAAAATTAAAAATTAAAAATTAAAAATTAAAAATTAAAAATTAAAAAATTAAAAATTAAAAATTAAAAATTAAAAATTAAAAATTGAAAATTAAAAATTAAAAATTAAAAATAAAAAATTAAAAAATTAAAAATTAAAATTAAACTTAAAATTAAAATTAAAATTAAAATTAAAATTAAAACTAAAAATTAAAAAATTAAAAATTAAAAACTAAAAATTAAAAATTAAAAATTAAAAATTAAAAATTAAAAATTAAAAATTAAAAATTAAAAATTAAAAAATTAAAAATTAAAAATTAAAAATTAAAAATTAAAAATTAAAAATTAAAAATTAAAAATTAAAAATTAAAATTAAAAATTAAAAATTAAAAATTAAAAATTAAAAATTAAAAATTAAAATTAAAAATTAAAAATTAAAAATTAAAAATTAAAAATTAAAAATTAAAAATTAAAAATTAAAAATTAAAAATTAAAATTAAAATTAAAAATTAAAGATTAAAAATTAAAAATTAAAAAATAAAAAATAACATTTAAAAATTAAAAATTAAAAATTAAATATTAAAAATTAAAAATTAAAAATTAAAATTAAAAATGAAAATTAAAAATTAAAAATTAAAAATTAAAAATTAAAAATTAAAAATTAAAAATTAAAAATTAAAAATTAAAAATTAAAAATTAAAAATTAAAAATTAAAAATTAAAATTAAAAATTAAAAATTAAAAATTAAAAATTAAAAATTAAAAATTAAAAATTAAAAATTAAAAATTAAAAATTAAAAATTAAAAAATTAAAAATTAAAAATTAAAAATTAAAAATTAAAAAATTAAAAATTAAAAATTAAAAATTAAAAATTAAAAATTAAAAATCAAAAATTAAAAATTAAAAATTAAAAATTATAAATTAAAAATTAAAAATTAAAAACTAATAATTAAAATTAAAAATTTAAAATTAAAACTTAAAAATTAAAAATTACAAATTAAAAATTAAAAATTTAAAATTAAAACTTACAAATTAAAAAATTAAAAATTGAAAATTGAAAATTTAAAAATTAAAAATTAAAAATTAAAAATTAAAAATTAAAATTAAAAATTAAAATTAAAATTAAAATTAAAAATTAAAAATTAAAATTAAAAATTAAAAATTAAAAATTAAAATTAAAAATTAAAAATTAAAAATTAAAAATTAAAAATTAAAAATTGAAAATTAAAAATTAAAAATTAAAAAATTAAAAATAAAAATTAAAATTAAAAATTAAAAATTAAAAATTAAAAATTAAAATTAAAACTTAAAATTAAAATTAAAAATTAAAAATTAAAAATTAAAAATTAAAAATTAAAAATTAAAAATTAAAAATTAAAAATTAAAAATTAAAAATTAAAAATTAAATAAAAATTAAAAATTAAAAATTAAAAATTAAAATTAAAAATTAAAAATTAAAAATTAAAAATTAAAAATTAAAAATTAAAAATTAAAAATTAAAAATTAAAAATTAAAAATCAAAAATTAAAAATTAAAAATTAAAAATTAAAAATTATAAATTAAAAATTAAAAATTAAAAACTAATAATTAAAATTAAAAATTTAAAATTAAAACTTAAAAATTAAAAATTACAAATTAAAAATTAAAAATTTAAAATTAAAACTTACCAAATTAAAAATTAAAAATTGAAAATTGAAAATTAAAAATTTAAAAATTAAAAATTAAAAATTAAAAATTAAAAATTAAAAATTAAAAATTAAAAATTAAAAATTAAAAATTAAAAATTAAAAATTAAAAATTAAAAAATTAAAAATTAAAAATTAAAAATTAAAAATTAAAAATTAAAAATTAAAAATTAAAAATTGAATATTAAAAATTAAAATTAAAAATAAAAAATTAAAAATTAAAAATTAAAAATTAAAAATTAAAAATTAAAAATTAAAAATTAAAAATTAAAATTAAACTTAAAAATTAAAATTAAAAATTAAAAATTAAAAATTAAAAATTAAAAACTAAAAATTAAAAATTAAAAATTAAAAAACTAAAAATTAAAAATTAAAAATTAAAAATTAAAAATTAAAAATTAAAAATTAAAAATTAAAATTAAAAATTAAAAATTAAAAATTAAAAATTAAAATTAAAAATTAAAAATTAAAAATTAAAAATTAAAAATTAAAAATTAAAAATTAAAATTAAAAATTAAAAATTAAAAATTAAAAATTAAAAATTAAAAATTAAAAATTAAAAATTAAAAATTAAAAATTAAAAATTAAAAATTAAAAATTAAAATTAAAAATTAAAAATTAAAAATTAAAAATTAAAAATTAAAAATTAAAAATTAAAAATTAAAAATTAAAAATTAAAAATTAAAAATTAAAAATTAAAAATTAAAAATTAAAAAATTAAAAATTAAAAATTAAAAATTAAAAATTAAAAATTAAAAATTAAAGATTAAAAATTAAAAATTAAAAAATAAAAAATAAACATTTAAAAATTAAAAATTAAAAATTAAATATTAAAAATTAAAAATTAAAAATTAAAAATTAAAATTAAAAATTGAAAATTAAAATTAAAAATTAAAAATTAAAATTAAAAATTAAAAATTAAAAATTAAAAATTAAAAATTAAAAATTAAAAATTAAAAATTAAAAATTAAAAATTAAAAATTAAAAATTAAAAATTAAAAATTAAAAATTAAAAATTAAAAATTAAAAATTAAAAATTAAAAATTAAAAATTAAAAATTAAAAATTAATTATTAAAAATTAAAAATTAAAAATTAAAATTAAAAATTAAAATTAAAATTAAAAACTAAAAATTAAAAAATTAAATTAAAAATTAAAAATTAAAAATTAAAAATTAAAAATTAAAAATTAAAATTAAAAATTAAAAATTAAAAATTAAAAATTAAAAATTAAAAATTAAAAATTAAAAATTAAAAAATTAAAATTAAAAATTAAAAATTAAAAATTAAAAATTAAAAACTAATTTAAAATTTAAAAATTAAAAATTAAAAATTAAAAATTAAAAATTAAAAATTAAAAATTAGAAATTAAAAATTAAAAATTAAAAATTAAAATTAAATTAAAATTAAAAATTAAAAATTAAAAATTAAAAATTAAAAATTAAAAATTAAAAATTAAAAATTAAAAATTAAAAATTAAAAATTAAAAATTAAAAATTAAAAATTAAAAATTAAAAATTAAAAATTAAAAATTAAAATTAAAAATTAAAAAATTAAAAATTAAAAATTAAAAATTAAAAATTAAAATTAAAAATTAAAAATTAAAATTAAAAATTAAAAATTAAAATTAAAAATTAAAAATTAAAAATTAGAAAATTAAAAATTAAAAATTAAAAATTAAAATAAATTAAAAATTAAAAATTAAAAATTAAAAATTAAAAATTAAAAATTAAAAATTAAAAATTAAAAATTAAAAATTAAAAATTAAAAATTAAAAATTAAAAATTAAAAATTAAAAATTAAAAATTAAAAAATTAAAAATTAAAAATTAAAAATTAAAAATTAAAATTAAAAATTAAAAATTAAAAATTAAAAATTAAAAATTTAAAATTAAAAACTAAAAATTAAAAACTAAAAATTAAAAATTAAAAAACTAAAAATTAAAAATTAAAAATTAAAAATTAAAAATTAAAAATTAAAAATTAAAAATTAAAAATTAAAAATTAAAAATTAAAAATTAAAAATTAAAAATTTAAATTTAAAAATTAAAAATTAAAAATTAAAAATTAAAAATTAAAAATTAAAAATTAAAACTTAAAAATTAAAAATTAAAAATTAAAAATTAAAAATTAAAAATTAAAAATTAAAAATTAAAAATTAAAAATTAAAAATTAAAAATTAAAAATTAAAAATTAAAAATTAAAAATTAAAAATTAAAAATTAAATATTAAAAATTAATAATTAATAATTAAAAATTAAAAATTAAAAATTAAAAATTAAAAATTAAAAATTAAAAATTAAAAATTAAAAATTAAAAATTAAAAATTAAAAATTAAAAATTAAAAATTAAAAATTAAAAATTAAAAATTAAAAATTAAAAATAAAAATTAAAAATTAAAAATTAAAAATTAAAAATTAAAAATTAAAAATTAAAAAT
This sequence comes from Cordilura impudica, assembly GCA_963682025.1. Classification (NCBI taxonomy): domain Eukaryota; kingdom Metazoa; phylum Arthropoda; class Insecta; order Diptera; family Scathophagidae; genus Cordilura; species Cordilura impudica. The sequence continues at coordinate 14,692 of CAVMKG010000619.1, forward strand.
TAAAAATTAAAAATTAAAAATTAAAAATTAAAAATTAAAAATTAAAAATTAAAAATTAAAAATTAAAAATTAAAAATTAAAAATTAAAAATTAAAAATTAAAAATTAAAAATTAAAAATTAAAAATTAAAAATTAAAAATTATAAATTAAAAATTAAAAATTAAAAACTAATAATTAAAATTAAAAATTTAAAATTAAAACTTAAAAATTAAAAATTACAAATTAAAAATTAAAAATTTAAAATTAAAACTTACAAATTAAAAATTAAAAATTGAAAATTGAAAATTAAAAATTTAAAATTAAAAATAAAAAATTAAAAATTAAAAATTAAAAATTAAAAATTAAAAATTAAAAATTAAAAATTAAAAATTAAAAATTGAAAATTAAAAATTAAAAATTAAAAATAAAAAATTAAAAATTAAAAATTAAAAATTAAAAATTAAAAATTAAAAATTAAAAATTAAAAATTGAAAATTAAAAATTAAAAATTAAAAATAAAAAATTAAAAATTAAAAATTAAAAATTAAAAATTAAAAATTAAAAATTAAAAATTAAAAATTAAAAATTAAAAATTATAAATTAAAAATTAAAAATTAAAAACTAATAATTAAAATTAAAAATTTAAAATTAAAACTTAAAAATTAAAAATTACAAATTAAAAATTAAAAATTTAAAATTAAAACTTACAAATTAAAAATTAAAAATTGAAAATTGAAAATTAAAATTTAAAATTAAAAATAAAAAATTAAAAATTAAAAATTAAAAATTAAAAATTAAAAATTAAAAATTAAAAATTAAAAATTAAAAATTAAAAATTAAAAATTAAAAATTGAAAATTAAAAATTAAAAATTAAAAATTAAAAATTAAAAATTAAAAATTAAAAATTAAAAATTAAAAATTAAAAATTAAAAATTAAAAATTAAAAATTAAAAATTAAAAATTAAAAATTAAAAATTAAAAATTAAAAATTAAAAATTAAAAATTAAAAATTAAAAATTAAAAATTAAAAATTAAAAATTAAAAATTAAAAATTAAAAATTAAAAATTAAAAATTAAAAATTAAAAATTAAAAATTAAAAATTAAAGATTAAAAATTAAAAATTAAAAAATAAAAAATAACATTTAAAAATTAAAAATTAAAAATTAAATATTAAAAATTAAAAATTAAAAATTAAAAATTAAAATTAAAAATTGAAAATTAAAAATTAAAAATTAAAAATTAAAAATTAAAAATTAAAAATTAAAAATTAAAAATTAAAAATTAAAAATTAAAAATTAAAAATTAAAAATTAAAAATTAAAAATTAAAAATTAAAAATTAAAAATTAAAAATTAAAAATTAAAAATTAAAAATTAAAAATTAAAAATTAAAAATTAAAAATTAAAAATTAAAAATTAAAAATTAAAAATTAAAAATTAAAAATTAAAAATTAAAAATTAAAAACTAAAAATTAAAAATTAAAAATTAAAAATTAAAAATTAAAAATTAAAAATTAAAAATTAAAAATTAAAAATTAAAAATTAAAAATTAAAAATTAAAAATTAAAAATTAAAAATTAAAAATTAAAAATTAAAAATTAAAAATTAAAAATTAAAAATTAAAAACTAATAATTAAAATTTAAAAATTAAAACTTAAAAATTAAAAATTAAAAATTAAAAATTAAAAATTAAAAATTAGAAATTAAAAAATTAAAAATTAAAAATTAAAAATTAAAAATTAAAAATTAAAAATTAAAATTAAAAATTAAAAATTAAAAATTAAAAATTAAAAATTAAAAATTAAAAATTAAAAATTAAAAATTAAAAATTAAAAATTAAAAATTAAAAATTAAAAATTAAAAATTAAAAATTAAAAATTAAAAACTTAAAAATTAAAAATTAATAATTAAAAATTAAAAATTAAAAATTAAAAATTAAAAATTAAAAATTAAAAATTAAAAATTAAAAATTAAAAATTAAAAATTAAAAATTAAAAATTAAAAATTAAAAATTAAAAATTAAAAATTAAAAATTAAAAATTAAAAATTAAAAATTAAAAATTAAAAATTAAAAATTAAAAATTAAAAATTAAAAATTAAAAATTAAAAATTAAAAATTAAAAATTAAAAATTAAAAATTAAAAATTAAAAATTTAAAATTAAAAACTAAAAATTAAAAACTAAAAATTAAAAATTAAAAACTTAAAAATTAAAAATTAAAAATTAAAAATTAAAAATTAAAAATTAAAAATTAAAAATTAAAAATTAAAAATTAAAAATTAAAAATTAAAAATTAAAAATTTAAATTTAAAAATTAAAAATTAAAAATTAAAAATTAAAAATTAAAAATTAAAACTTAAAAATTAAAAATTAAAAATTAAAAATTAAAAATTAAAAATTAAAAATTAAAAATTAAAAATTAAAAATTAAAAATTAAAAATTAAAAATTAAAAATTAAAAATTAAAAATTAAAAATTAAAAATTAAAAATTAAAAATTAAAAATTAAAAATTAAAAATTAAAAATTAAATATTAAAAATTAATAATTAATAATTAAAAATTAAAAATTAAAAATTAAAAATTAAAAATTAAAAATTAAAAATTAAAAATTAAAAATTAAAAATTAAGAATTAAAAATTAAAAATTAAAAATTAAAAACTAAAAATTAAAAATTAAAAATTAAAAATTAAAAATTAAAAATTAAAAATTAAAAATTAAAAATTAAAAATTAAAAATTAAAAATTAAAAATTAAAAATTAAAAATTAAAAATTGAAAATTAAAAATTAAAAATTAAAAATTTAAAATTAAAAATTAAAAATTAAAAATTAAAAATTAAAAATTAAAAATTAAAAATTAAAAATTAAAAATTAAAAATTAAAAATTAAAAATTAAAAATTAAAAATTAAAAATTAAAAATTAAAAATTAAAAATTAAAAATTAAAAATTAAAAATTAAAAATTAAAAATTAAAAATTAAAAATTAAAAATTAAAAATTAAAAATTAAAAATTAAAAATTAAAAATTATAAATTAAAAATTAAAAATTAAAAACTAATAATTAAAATTAAAAATTTAAAATTAAAACTTAAAAATTAAAAATTACAAATTAAAAATTAAAAATTTAAAATTAAAACTTACAAATTAAAAATTAAAAATTGAAAATTGAAAATTAAAAATTTAAAATTAAAAATAAAAAATTAAAAATTAAAAATTAAAAATTAAAAATTAAAAATTAAAAATTAAAAATTAAAAATTAAAAATTAAAAATTAAAAATTAAAAATTAAAAATTGAAAATTAAAAATTAAAAATTAAAAATTAAAAATTAAAAATTAAAAATTAAAAATTAAAAATTAAAAATTAAAAATTAAAATTAAACTTAAAATTAAAAATTAAAAATTAAAAATTAAAAATTAAAAATTAAAAATTAAAAATTAAAAATTAAAAATTAAAAACTAAAAATTAAAAATTAAAAATTAAAAATTAAAAATTAAAAATTAAAAATTAAAAATTAAAAATTAAAAATTAAAAATTAAAAATTAAAAATTAAAAATTAAAAATTAAAAATTAAAAATTAAAAATTAAAAATTAAAAATTAAAAATTAAAAATTAAAAATTAAAAATTAAAAATTAAAAATTAAAAATTAAAAATTAAAAATTAAAAATTAAAAATTAAAAATTAAAAATTAAAAATTAAAAATTAAAAATTAAAAATTAAAAAATAAAAAATAACATTTAAAAATTAAAAATTAAAAATTAAATATTAAAAATTAAAAATTAAAAATTAAAAATTAAAAATTGAAAATTAAAAATTAAAAATTAAAAATTAAAAATTAAAAATTAAAAATTAAAAATTAAAAATTAAAAATTAAAAATTAAAAATTAAAAATTAAAAATTAAAAATTAAAAATTAAAAATTAAAAATTAAAAATTAAAAATTAAAAATTAAAAATTAAAAATTAAAAATTAAAAATTAAAAATTAAAAATTAAAAATTAAAAATTAAAAATTAAAAATTAAAAATTAAAAATTAAAAATTAAAAATTAAAAATTAAAAATTAAAAATTAAAAATTAAAAATTAAAAATTAAAAATTAAAAATTAAAAATTAAAAATTAAAAATTAAAAATTAAAAATTAAAAATTAAAAATTAAAAATTAAAAATTAAAAATTAAAAACTAAAAATTAAAATTTAAAAATTAAAACTTAAAAATTAAAAATTAAAAATTAAAAATTAAAAATTAAAAATTAAAAATTAAAAATTAAAAATTAAAAATTAAAAATTAAAAATTAAAAATTAAAAATTAAAAATTAAAAATTAAAAATTAAAAATTAAAAATTAAAAATTAAAAATTAAAAATTAAAAATTAAAAATTAAAAATTAAAAATTAAAAATTAAAAATTAAAAATTAAAAATTAAAAATTAAAAATTAAAAATTAAAAATTAAAAATTAAAAATTAAAAATTAAAAATTAAAAATTAAAAATTAAAAATTAAAAAATTAAAAATTAAAAATTAAAACTTAAAAATTAAAAATTAATAATTAAAAATTAAAAATTAAAAATTAAAAATTAGAAATTAAAAATTAAAAAATAAAAATTAAAAATTAAAAATTAAAAATTAAAAATTAAAAATTAAAATTTAAAAATTAAAAATTAAAAATTAAAAATTAAAAATTAAAAATTAAAAATTAAAAATTAAAAATTAAAAATTAAAAATTAAAAATTAAAAATTAAAAATTAAAAATTAAAAATTAAAAATTAAAAATTAAAAATTAAAAATTAAAAATTAAAAATTAAAAATTAAAAATTAAAAATTAAAAATTAAAAATTAAAAATTAAAAATTAAAAATTAAAAATTAAAAATTAAAAATTAAAAATTAAAAATTAAAAATTAAAAATTAAAAATTAAAAATTTAAAATTAAAAATTAAAAATTAAAAATTAAAAATTAAAAAATTAAAAATTAAAAATTAAAAATTAAAACATAAAAATTAAAAATTAAAAATTAAAAATTAAAAAATTAAAAATTAAAAATTAAAAATTAAAAATTAGAAATTAAAAATTAAAAATTAAAAATTAAAAATTAAAAATTAAAAATTAAAAATTAAAAATTAAAAATTAAAAATTAAAAATTAAAAATTAAAAATTAAAAATTAAAAATTAAAAATTAAAAATTAAAAATTAAAAATTAAAAATTAAAAATTAAAAATTAAAAATTAAAAATTAAAAATTAAAAATTAAAAATTAAAAATTAAAAATTAAAAATTAAAAACTAAAAATTAAAAATTAAAAATTAAAAATTAAAAATTATAAATTATAAATTAAAAATTAAAAA
>CAVMKG010000619.1:25000-46252 GCA_963682025.1 Cordilura impudica
ATTAAAAATTAAAAATAAAAATTAAAAATTAAAAATTAAAAATTAAAAATTAAAAATTAAAAATTAAAAATTAAAAATTAAAAATTAAAAATTATAAATCAAAAATTAAAAATTAAAAATTAAAAATTAAAAATTAAAAATTAAAAATTAAAAATTAAAAATTAAAAATTAAAAATTAAAAATTAAAAATTAAAATTAAAAATTAAAAATCAAAATTAAAAATTAAAAATTAAAAATTAAAAATTAAAAATTAAAAATTAAAAATTAAAAATTAAAAATTAAAAATTAAAAATTAAAAATTAAAAATTAAAAAATAAAAATTAAAAATTAAAAATTAAAAATTAAAAATTAAAAATTAAAAATTAAAAATTAAAAATTAAAAATTAATAATTAAAAATTAAAAATTAAAAATTAAAAATTAAAAATTAAAAATTAAAAATTAAGAATTAAAAATTAAAAATTAAAAATTAAAAATTAAAAAATAAAAATTAAAAATTAAAATTTAAAAATTAAAAATTAAAAATTAAAAATTAAAAATTAAAAATTAAAAATTAAAAATTAAAAATTAAAAATTAAAAATTAAAAATTAAAAATTAAAAATTAAAAATTAAAAATTAAAAATTAAAAATTAAAAATTAAAAATTAAAAATTAAAAATTAAAAATTAAAAATTAAAAATTAAAAATTAAAAATTAAAAATTAAAAATTGAAAATTAAAAATTAAAAATTAAAAATTATAAATTAAAAATTAAAAATTAAAAATTAAAAATTAAAAATTAAAAATTAAAAATTAAAAATTAAAAATTAAAAATTAAAAATTAAAAATTAAAAATTAAAAATTAAAAATTAAAAATTAAAAATTAAAAATTAAAAATTAAAAATTAAAAATTAAAAATTAAAAATTAAAAATTAAAAATTAAAAATTAAAAATTTAAAATTAAAAATTAAAAATTAAAAATTAAAAATTAAAAATTAAAAATTAAAAATTAAAAATTAAAAATTAAAAATTAAAAATTAAAAATTAAAAATTAAAAATTAAAAATTAAAAATTAAAAATTAAAAATTAAAAATTAAAAATTAAAAATTAAAAATTAAAAATTAAAAATTAAAAATTAAAAATTAAAAATTAAAAATTAAAAATTAAAAATTAAAAATTAAAAATTAAAAATTAAAAATTAAAAATTAAAAATTAAAAATTAAAAATTAAAAATTAAAAATTAAAAATTAAAAATTAAAAATTAAAAATTAAAAATTAAAAATTAAAAATTAAAAATTAAAAATTAAAAATTAAAAATTAAAAATTAAAAATTAAAAATTAAAAATTAAAAATTAAAAATTAAAAATTAAAAATTAAAAATTAAAAATTAAAAATTAAAAATTAAAAATTAAAAATTAAAAATTAAAAATTAAAAATTAAAAATTAAAAATTAAAAATTAAAAATTAAAAATTAAAAATTAAAAATTAAAAATTAAAAATTAAAAATTAAAAATTAAAAATTAAAAATTAAAAATTAAAAATTAAAAATTAAAAATTAAAAATTAAAAATTAAAAATTAAAAATTAAAAATTAAAAATTAAAAATTAAAAATTAAGAATTAAAAATTAAAAATTAAAAATTAAAAATTAAAAATTAAAAATTAAAAATTAAAAATTAAAAATTAAAAATTAAAAATTAAAAATTAAAAATTAAAAATTAAAAATTAAAAATTAAAAATTAAAAATTAAAAATTAAAAATTAAAAATTAAAAATTAAAAATTAAAAATTAAAAATTAAAAATTAAAAATTAAAAATTAAAAATTAAAAATTAAAAATTAAAAATTAAAAATTAAAAATTAAAAATTAAAAATTAAAAATTAAAAATTAAAAATTAAAAATTAAAAATTAAAAATTAAAAATTAAAAATTAAAAATTAAAAATTAAAAATTAAAAATTAAAAATTAAAAATTAAAAATTAAAAATTAAAAATTAAAAATTAAAAATTAAAAATTAAAAATTAAAAATTAAAAATTAAAAATTAAAAATTAAAAATTAAAAATTAAAAATTAAAAATTAAAAATTAAAAATTAAAAATTAAAAATTAAAAATTAAAAATTAAAAATTAAAAATTAAAAATAAAAAATTAAAAATTAAAAATTAAAAATTAAAAATTAAAAATTAAAAATTAAAAATTAAAAATTAAAAATTAAAAATTAAAAATTAAAAATTAAAAATTAAAAATTAAAAATTAAAAATTAAAAATTAAAAATTAAAAATTAAAAATTAAAAATTAAAAATTAAAAATTAAAAATTAAAAATTAAAAATTAAAAATTAAAAATTAAAAATTAAAAATTAAAAATTAAAAATTAAAAATTAAAAATTAAAAATTAAAAATTAAAAATTAAAAATTAAAAATTAAAAATTAAAAATTAAAAATTAAAAATTAAAAATTAAAAATTAAAAATTAAAAATTAAAAATTAAAAATTAAAAATTAAAAATTAAAAATTAAAAATTAAAAATTAAAAATTAAAAATTAAAAATTAAAAATTAAAAATTAAAAATTAAAAATTAAAAATTAAAAATTAAAAATTAAAAATTAAAAATTAAAATTAAAAATTAAAAATTAAAAATTAAAAATTAAAAATTAAAAATTAAAAATTAAAAATTAAAAATTAAAAATTAAAAATTAAAAATTAAAAATTAAAAATTAAAAATTAAAAATTAAAAATTAAAAATTAAAAATTAAAAATTAAAAATTAAAAATTAAAAATTAAAAATTAAAAATTAAAATTGAAAATTAAAAATTAAAAAATTAAAAATTAAAAATTAAAAATTAAAAATTAAAAATTAAAAATTAAAAATTAAAAATTAAAAATTAAAAATTAAAAATTAAAAATTAAAAATTAAAAATTAAAAATTAAAAATTAAAAATTAAAAATTAAAAATTAAAAATTAAAAATTAAAAATTAAAAATTAAAAATTAAAAATTAAAAATTAAAAATTAAAAATTAAAAATTAAAAATTAAAAATTAAAATTAAAAATTAAAAATTAAAAATTAAAATTAAAAATTAAAAAATTAAAAATTAAAAATTAAAAATTAAAAATTAAAAATTAAAAATTAAAAATTAAAAATTAAAAATTAAAAATTAAAAATTAAAAATTAAAAATAAAAATTAAAAATTAAAAATTAAAAATTAAAAATTAAAAATTAAAAATTAAAAATTAAAATTAAAATAAAAATTAAAAATTAAAAATTAAAAATTAAAAATTAAAAATTAAAATTAAAAATTAAAATTAAAAATTAAAAATTAAAAATTAAAAATTAAAATTAAAAATTAAAAATTAAAAATTAAAAATTAAAAATTAAAAATTAAAAATTAAAAATTAAAATTAAAAATTAAAAATTAAAAATTAAAAATTAAAAATTAAAAATTAAAAATTAAAAATTAAAAATTAAAAATTAAAAATTAAAAATTAAAAATTAAAAATTAAAAAATTAAAAATTAAAAAATTAAAAATTAAAAATTAAAAATTAAAAATTAAAAAATTAAAAATTAAAAATTAAAAATTAAAAATTAAAAATTAAAAATTAAAAATTAAAAATTAAAAATTAAAAATTAAAAATTAAAAATTAAAAATTAAAAATTAAAAATTAAAAATTAAAAATTAAAAATTAAAAATTAAAAATTAAAAATTAAAAATTAAAAATTAAAAATTAAAAATTAAAAATTAAAAATTAAAAATTAAAAATTAAAAATTAATAATTAAAAATTAAAAATTAAAAATTAAAAATTAAAAATTAAAAATTTAAAAATTAAAAATTAAAAATTAAAAATTAAAAATTAAAAATTAAAAATTAAAAATTAAAAATTAAAAATTAAAAATTAAAAATTAAAAATTAAAAATTAAAAATTAAAAATTAAAAATTAAAAATTAAAAAATTAAAAATTAAAAATTAAAAATTAAAAATTAAAAATTAAAAATTAAAATTAAAAATTAAAAATTAAAATTAAAAATTAAAAATTAAAAATTAAAAATTAAAAATTAAAAATTAAAAATTAAAAATTAAAAATTAAAAATTAAAAATTAAAAATTAAAAATTAAAAATTAAAAAATTAAAAATTAAAAATTAAAAATTAAAAATTAAAAATTAAAAATTAAAAATTAAAAATTAAAAATTAAAAATTAAAAATTAAAAATTAAAAATTAAAAATTAAAAATTAAAAATTAAAAATTAAAAATTAAAAATTAAAAATTAAAAATTAAAAATTAAAAATTAAAAATTAAAAATTAAAAAAATAAAAATTATAAATTAAAAATTAATAATTAAAAATTAAAAATTAAAAATTAAAAATTAAAAATTAAAAATTAAAAATTAAAAATTAAAAATTAAAAATTAAAAATTAAAAATTAAAAATTAAAAATTAAAATTAAAAATTAAAAATTAAAAATTAAAAATTAAAAATTAAAAATTAAAAATTAAAAATTAAAAATTAAAAATTAAAAATTAAAAAATTAAAAATTAAAAAATTAAAAATTAAAAATTAAAAATTAAAAATTAAAAATTAAAAATTAAAAATTAAGAATTAAAAAATTCAAAATTAAAAATTAAAATTTAAAAATTAAAAATTAAAAATTAAAAATTAAAATTTAATAATTAAAAATTAAAAATTAAAAATAAAAAATTAAAAATTAAAAACTAAAAATTAAAAATTAAAAATTAAAAATTAAAAATTAAAAATTAAAAATTAAAAATTGCAAATTAAAAATTTAAAATTAAAAATTAGAAATTAAAAACTAAAAATTAAAAATTAAAAATTAAAAATTAAAAATTAAAAATTAAAAATTAAAAATTATAAATCAAAAATTAAAAATTAAAAATTAAAAATTAAAAATTAAAAATTATAAATTATAAATTAAAAATTATAAATTATAAATTAAAAATTAAAAATTCAAAATTCAAAATTAAAAATAAAAAATTAAAAATTAAAAATTAAAAATTAAGAATTAAAAATTAAAAATTAAAATTAAAAATTAAAAATTAAAAATTAAAAATTAAAAATTAAAAATTAAAAATTAAAAATTAAAAATTAAAAATTAAAAATTAAAAATTAAAAATTAAAAATTAAAAATTAAAAATTAAAAATTAAAAATTAAAAATTAAAAATTAAAAATTAAAAATTAAAAATTAAAAATTAAAAATTAAAAATTAAAAATTAAAAATTAAAAATTAAAAATTAAAAATTAAAAATTAAAAATTAAAAATTAAAAATTAAAAATTAAAAATTAAAAATTAAAAATTAAAAATTAAAAATTAAAAATTAAAAATTAAAAATTAAAAATTAAAAATTAAAAATTAAAAATTAAAAATTAAAAATTAAAAATTAAAAATTAAAAATTAAAAATTAAAATTAAAAATTAAAAAATTAAAAATTAAAAATTAAAAATTAAAAATTAAAAATTAAAAATTAAGAATTAAAAATTAAAAATTTGAAATTAAAAATTAAAATTTACAAATTAAAAATTAAAAATTAAAAATTAAAAATTAAAAATTAAAAATTAAAAATTTAAAATTAAAAATTAAAAATAAAAATTAAAAATTAAAAATTAAAAATTAAAAATTAAAAATTAAAAATTAAAAAATTAAAAATTAAAAATTAAAAATTAAAAATTAAAAATTAAAAATTAAAAATTAAAAATTAAAAATTAAAAATTAAAAATTAAAAATTAAAAATTAAAAATTAAAAATTAAAAAAATTAAAAATTAAAAATTAAAAATTAAAAATTAAAAATTAAAAATTAAAAATTAAAAATTAAAAATTAAAAACTAAAAATTAAAAATTAAAAATTAAAAATTAAAAATTAAAAATTAAAAATTAAAAATTAAAAATTAAAAATTAAAAATTAAAAATTAAAAATTAAAAATTAAAAATTAAAAATTAAAAATTAAAAATTAAAAATTAAAAATTAAAAATTAAAAATTAAAAATTAAAAATTAAAAATTAAAAATTAAAAATTAAAAATTAAAAATTAAAAATTAAAAATTAAAAATTAAAAATTAAAAATTAAAAATTAAAAGTTAAAAATTAAAAATTAAAAATTACTAATTAAAAATTAAAAATTAAAAATTAAAAATTAAAAATTAAAAATTAAATATTAAAAATTAAAAATTAAACATTAAAAATTAAAAATTAAAAATTAAAAATTAAAAATTAAAAATTAAAAATTAAAAATTAAAAATTAAAAATTAAAAATTAAAAATTAAAAATTAAAAATTAAAAATTAAAAATTAAAAATTAAAAATTAAAAATTAAAAATTAAAAATTAAAAATTAAAAATTAAAAATTAAAAATTAAAAAATAAAAATTAAAAATTGAAAATTAAAAATTAAAAATTAAAAATTAAAAATTAAAAATTAAAAATCAAAAATTAAAAATTAAAACTTAAAAATTAAAAATTAAAAATTAAAATTTAAAAATTAAAAATTAAAAATTAAAAATTAAAAATTAAAAATTAAAAATTAAAAATTAAAAATTAAAAATTAAAAATTAAAAATTAAAAATTAAAAATTAAAAATTAAAAATTAAAAATTAAAAATTAAAAATTAAAAATTAAAAATTAAAAATTAAAAATTAAAAATTAAAAATTAAAAATTAAAAATTAAAAATTAAAAATTAAAAATTAAAAATTAAAAATTAAAAATTAAAAATTAAAAATTAAAAATTAAAAATTAAAAATTAAAAATTAAAAATTAAAAATTAAAAATTAAAAATTAAAAATTAAAAATTAAAAATTAAAAATTAAAATTAAAAATTAAAAATTAAAAATTAAAAATTAAAAATTAAAAATTAAAAATTAAAAATTAAAAATTAAAAATTAAAAATTAAAAATTAAAAATTAAAAATTAAAAATTAAAAATTAGAAATTAAAAATTAAAAATTAAAAATTAAAAATTAAAAATTAAAAATTAAAAATTAAAAATTAAAAATTAAAAATTAAAAATTAAAAATTAAAAATTAAAAATTAAAAATTAAAAATTAAAAATTAAAAATTAAAAATTGAAAATTAAAAATTAAAAATTAAAAATTAACAATTAAAAATTAAAAATTAAAAATTAAAAATTAAAAATTAAAAATTAAAAATTAAAAATTAAAAATTAAAAATTAAAAATTAAAAATTAAAAATTAAAAATTAAAAATTAAAAATTAAAAATTAAAAATTAAAAATTAAAAATTAAAAATTAAAAATTAAAAATTAAAAATTAAAAATTAAAAATTAAAAATTAAAAATTAAAAATTAAAAATTAAAAATTAAAAATTAAAAATTAAAAATTAAAAATTAAAAATTAAAAATTAAAAATTAAAAATTAAAAATTAAAAATTAAAAATTAAAAATTAAAAATTAAAAATTAAAAATTAAAAATTAAAAATTAAAAATTAAAAATTAAAAATTAAAAATTAAAAATTAAAAATTAAAAATTAAAAATTAAAAATTAAAAATTAAAAATTAAAAATTAAAAATTAAAAATTAAAAATTAAAAATTAAAAATTAAAAATTAAAAATTAAAAATTAAAAATTAAAAATTAAAAATTAAAAATTAAAAATTAAAAATTAAAAATTAAAAATTAAAAATTAAAAATTAAAAATTAAAAATTAAAAATTAAAAATTAAAAATTAAAAATTAAAAATTAAAAATTAAAAATTAAAAATTAAAAATTAAAATTTAAAAATTAAAAATTAAAAATTAAAAATTAAAAATTAAAAATTAAAAATGAAAAATTAAAAATTAAAAATTAAAAGTTAAAAATTAAAAATTAAAAATTAAAAATTAAAAAATAAAAATTAAAAATTAAAAATTAAATATTAAAAATTAAAAATTAAAAATTAAAAATTTTAAAAATTAAAAATTAAAACTTAAAAATTAAAAATTAAAATTAAAAATTAAAAATTAAAAATAAAAATTAAAAATTAAAATTAAAAATTAAAAATTAAAAATTAAAAATTAAAAATTAAAAATTAAAAATTAAAAATTAAAAATTAAAAATTAAAAATTAAAAATTAAAAATTAAAAATTAAAAATTAAAAATTAAAAATTAAAAATTAAAAATTAAAAATTAAAAATTAAAAATTAAAAATTAAAAATTAAAAATTAAAAATTAAAAATTAAAAATTAAAAATTAAAAATTAAAAATTAAAAATTAAAAATTAAAAATTAAAAATTAAAAATTAAAAATTAAAAATTAAAAATTAAAAATTAAAAATTAAAAATTAAAAATTAAAAATTAAAAATTAAAAATTAAAAATTAAAAATTAAAAATTAAAAATTAAAAATTAAAAATTAAAAATTAAAAATTAAAAATTAAAAATTAAAAATTAAAAATTAAAAATTAAATATTAAAAATTAAAAATTAAAAATTAAAAATTAAAAATTAAAAATTAAAAATTAAAAATTAAAAATTAAAAATTAAAAATTAAAAATTAAAAATTAAAAATTAAAAATTAAAAATTAAAAATTAAAAATTAAAAATTAAAAATTAAAAATTTAAAATTAAAAATTTAAAATTAAAAATTAAAATTAAAAATTAAAAATCAAAAATTTTAAATTTAAAATTAAAAATTAAAAATTAAAAGTTAAAAATTAAAAATTAAAAATTAAAAATTGAAAATTAAAAATTAAAAATTAAAAATTAAAAATAAAAATTAAAAATTAATAATTAAAAATTAAAAATTAAAAATTAAAAATTAAAAATTAAAAATTAAAAATTAAAAATTAAAAATTAAAAATTAAAAATTAAAAATTAAAAATTAAAAATTAAAAATTAAAAATTAAAAATTAAAAATTAAAAATTAAAAATTAAAAATTAAAAATTAAAAATTAAAAATTAAAAATTAAAAATTAAAAATTAAAAATTAAAAATTAAAAATTAAAAATTAAAAATTAAAAATTAAAAATTAAAAATTAAAAATTAAAAATTAAAAATTAAAAATTAAAAATTAAAAATTAAAAATTAAAAATTAAAAATTAAAAATTAAAAATTAAAAATTAAAAATTAAAAATTAAAAATTAAAAATTAAAAATTAAAAATTAAAAATTAAAAATTAAAAATTAAAAATTAAAAATTAAAAATTAAAAATTAAAAATTAAAAATTAAAAATTAAAAATTAAAAATTAAAAATTAAAAATTAAAAATTAAAAATTAAAAATTAAAAATTAAAAATTAAAAATTAAAAATTAAAAATTAAAAATTAAAAAAATATATACATGATCTTAAACCGAACAATAAATGACTAATTATTCCAATACAGATCAACAATACATAATAATAACATACAACACATGACGTACAATGCATTTGTGCAATCTGTTAAGATTTCATATGCCATTACGGTTCCATCTAGAGGACAATTGCAAAAACAAAGAGCTGTTCACATTACAGGACTTGTAATTGATCTGGCTATGTTAATGTAAAGAAACCTAAAAATTGGAAAAGCTCAGCTTGTTCATACAAACTCTCGTATATAAAAAGAAAAACACTTCTCATGTTCTTTTCTTTCAAATGTTGAGTTAAACAGTTGATTAAGCATGATTTGAAGTAATAGGCAGAAGGATGCTGACGATGAACAAGTCGCTTTGTTCGAAAGTAGCTACTCCATCTAGCGCTGTCTTCAATTTTTTCTAATATTTCTCTTACATTACAAAAATTATTATCTTTCTTTCATTAGAAAAATATATACATGATCTTAAACCGAACAATAAATGACTAATTATAAGTTATAAATTTTATATTGTAATTTAATTTTGTGGCAAATTTTAGAATGATGAAAATCCTGTACTTTAACTATAAGACTTGTCTTGTTGTATAGGATATTAATAAATAAATTAAAAATTAAAAATTAAAAATTAAAAATTAAAAATTAAAAATTAAAAATTAAAAATAAAAAATTAAAAATTAAAAATTAAAAATTAAAAATTAAAAATTAAAAATTAAAAATTAAAAATAAAAAATTAAAAATTAAAATTTAAAAATTAAAAATTAAAAATGAAAAATTAAAAATTAAAAGTTAAAAATTAAAAATTAAAAATTACAAATTAAAAATTAAAAATTAAAAATTAAAAATTAAAAATTAAAAATTAAAAATTAAAAATTAAAAATTAAAAATTAAAAATTAAGAATTAAAAATTAAAAATTAAATATTAAATATTAAAAATTAAAAATTAAAAATTCAAAATTAAAAATTAAAAATTTTAAAAATTAAAAATTAAAAATTAAAAATTAAAAATTAAAAATTAAAAATTGAAAATTAAAAATTAAAAATTAAAAATTAAAAATTAAAACTTAAAACTTAAAAATTAAAAATTAAAAATTAAAAATTAAAAATTAAAAATTAAAATTAAAAATTAATAATTAAAAATTAAAAATTAAAAATTAAAAATTAAAAATTACAAAGTAAAAATTAAAAATTAAAAATTAAAAATTTAAAATTAAAAATTAAAAATTAAAAATTAAAAATTAAAAATTAAAAATTAAAAATTAAAAATTAAAAATTAAAAATTAAAAATTAAAAATTAAAAATTAAAAATTAAAAATTAAAAATAAAAAATTAAAAATTAAAATTTAAAAATTAAAAATTAAAAATGAAAAATTAAAAATTAAAAGTTAAAAATTAAAAATTACAAATTAAAAATTAAAAATTAAAAATTAAAAATTAAGAATTAAAAATTAAAAATTAAATATTAAATATTAAAAATTAAAAATTAAAAATTCAAAATTAAAAATTCAAAATTTTAAAAATTAAAAATTAAAAATTAAAAATTAAAAATAAAAAATTAAAAATTAAAAATTAAAAATTAAAAATTAAAAATTTAAACTTAAAAATTAAAAATTAAAAATTAAAAATTAAAAATTAAAAATTAAAAATTAAAAATTAAAAATTAAAAATTAAAAATTAAAAATTAAAAATTACAAAGTAAAAATTAAAAATTAAAAATTAAAAATTAAAAATTAAAAATTAAAAATTAAAAATTAAAAATTAAAAATTTAAAATTAAAAATTAAAAATTAAAAATTAAAAATTAAAAATTTAAATTAAAAATTAAAAATTAAAAATTAAAAATTAAAAATTAAAAATTAAAAAGTAAAAATTAAAAATTAAAAATTAAAAATTAAAAATTAAAAATTAAAAATTAAAAATTAAAAATTAAAAATTAAAAATTAAAAATTAAAAATTAAAAACTAAAAATTAAAAATTAAAATTAAAAATTAAAAATGAAAAATTAAAAATTAAAATTTAAAAATTAAAAGTTAAAAATTAAAAATCAAAAATTAAAAATTAAAAATTAAAAATTAAAAATTAAAAATTAAAAATTAAAAATTAAAAATTAAAAATTAAAAATTAAAAATTAAAAATTAAAAATTAAAAATTAAAAATTAAAAATTAAAAATTAAAAATTAAAAATTAAAAATTAAAAATTAAACATTAAAAATTAAAAATTAAAAATTAAAAATTAAAAATTAAAAATTAAAAATTAAAAATTAAAAATTAAAAATTAAAAATTAAAAATTAAAAATTAAAAATTAAAAATTAAAAATTAAAAATTAAAAATTAAAAATTAAAAATTAAAAATTAAAAATTAAAAATTAAAAATTAAAAATTAAAAATTAAAAATTAAAAATTAAAAATTAAAAATTAAAAATAAAAAATTAAAAATTAAAATTTAAAAATTAAAAATTAAAAATTAAAAATTAAAAATTAAAAATTAAAAATTAAAAATTAAAAATTAAAAATTAAAAATTAAAAATTAAAAATTAAAAATTACAAAGTAAAAATTAAAAATTAAAAATTAAAAATTAAAAATTTAAAATTAAAAATTAAAAATTAAAAATTAAAAATTAAAAATTAAAAATTAAAAATTAAAAATTAAAAATTAAAAATTAAAAATTAAAAATTAAAAATTAAAAATTAAAAATTAAAAATTAAAAATTAAAAATTAAAAATTAAAAATTAAAAATTAAAAATTAAAAATTAAAAATTAAAATTAAAAATTAAAAATGAAAAATTAAAAATTAAAAATTAAAAATTAAAAATTAAAAATTAAAAATTAAAAATTAAAAATTAAAAATTAAAAATTAAAAATTAAAAATTAAAAATTAAAAATTAAAAATTAAAAATTAAAAATTAAAAATTAAAAATTAAAAATTAAAAATTAAAAATTAAAAATTAAAAATTAAAAATTAAAAATTAAAAATTAAAAATTAAAAATTAAAAATTAAAAATTAAAAATTAAAAATTAAAAATTAAAAATTAAAAATTAAAAATTAAAAATTAAAAATTAAAAATTAAAAATTAAAAATTAAAAATTAAAAATTAAAAATTAAAAATTAAAAATTAAAAATTAAAAATTAAAAATTAAAAATTAAAAATTAAAAATTAAAAATTAAAAATTAAAAATTAAAAATTAAAAATTAAAAATTAAAAATTAAAAATTAAAAATTAAAAATTAAAAATTAAAAATTAAAAATTAAAAATTAAAAATTAAAAATTAAAAATTAAAAATTAAAAATTAAAAATTAAAAATTAAAAATTAAAAATTAAAAATTAAAAATTAAAAATTAAAAATTAAAAATTAAAAATTAAAAATTAAAAATTAAAAATTAAAAATTAAAAATTAAAAATTAAAAATTAAAAATTAAAAATTAAAATTAAAAATTAAAAATTAAAAATTAAAAATTAAAAATTAAAAATTAAAAATTAAAAATTAAAAATTAAAAATTAAAAATTAAAAATTAAAAATTAAAAATTAAAAATTAAAAATTAAAAATTAAAAATTAAAAATTAAAAATTAAAAATTAAAAATTAAAAATTAAAAATTAAAAATTAAAAATTAAAAATTAAAAATTAAAAATTAAAAATTAAAAATTAAAAATTAAAAATTAAAAATTAAAAATTAAAAATTAAAAATTAAAAATTAAAAATTAAAAATTAAAAATTAAAAATTAAAAATTAAAAATTAAAAATTAAAAATTAAAAATTAAAAATTAAAAATTAAAAATTAAAAATTAAAAATTAAAAATTAAAAATTAAAAATTAAAAATTAAAAATTAAAAATTAAAAATTAAAAATTAAAAATTAAAAATTAAAAATTAAAAATTAAAAATTAAAAATTAAAAATTAAAAATTAAAAATTAAAAATTAAAAATTAAAAATTAAAAATTAAAAATTAAAAATTAAAAATTAAAAATTAAAAATTAAAAATTAAAAATTAAAAATTAAAAATTAAAAATTAAAAATTAAAAATTAAAAATTAAAAATTAAAAATTAAATATTAAAAATTAAAAATTAAAAATTAAAAATTAAAAATTAAAAATTAAAAATTAAAAATTAAAAATTAAAAATTAAAAATTAAAAATTAAAAATTAAAAATTAAAAATTAAAAATTAAAAATTAAAAATTAAAAATTAAAAATTAAAAATTAAAAATTAAAAATTAAAAATTAAAAATTAAATATTAAAAATTAAAAATTAAAAATTAAAAATTAAAAATTTAAAATTAAAAATTAAAAATTAAAAATTAAAAATTAAAAATTAAAAATTAAGAATTAAAAATTAAAAATTAAAAATTAAGTATTAAAAATTAAAAATTAAAAATTAAAAATTAAAAATTAAAAATTAAAAATTAAAAATTAAAAATTAAAAATTATAAATTAAAAATTAAAAATTAAAAATTAAGAATTAAAAATTAAAAATTCAAATTCAAAATTAAAATTTAAATAATTAAAAATTAAAAATTAAAAATTAAAAATTAAAAATTAAAAATTAAAAATTAAAAATTAAAAATTAAAAATTAAAAATTAAAAATTAAAAATTAAAAATTAAAGATAAAGAATTAAAAATTAAAAATCAAAAATTAAAAATTAAAAATTAAAAATAAAGAATTAAAAATTAAAAATTAAAAATTAAAAATTAAAAATTAAAAATTAAAAATTAAAAATTAAAAATTAAAAATTAAAAATTAAAAATTAAAAATTAAAAATTAAAAATTAAAAATTAAAAATTAAAAATTAAAAATTAAAAATTAAAAATTAAAAATTAAAAATTAAAAATTAAAAATTAAAAATTAAAAATTAAAAATTAAAAATTAAAAATTAAAAATTAAAAATTAAAAATTAAAAATTAAAAATTAAAAATTAAAAATTAAAAATTAAAAATTAAGAATTAAAAATTAAGAATTACAAATTAAAAGTTAAAAATTAAAAATTAAAAATTAAAAATTAAAAATTAAAAATTAAAAATTAAAAATTAAAAATTAAAAATTAAAAATTAAAAATTAAAAATTAAAAATTAAAAATTAAAAATAAAAAATTAAAAATTACACTAGCTGTGAAAAAACATTAACTTTGACTTAGTCACGCACAGTCACGGAGAGATTTAAAACGGATTTCCCCTCATCCAACCAATCTGAAACTTGGTCGATATACTTGCTGTATAGAAAGATTAACTTCGACGTAGTCACGCACAGTCACGCACAGTCACGAAGTGATTTAAAACCCATTTCCCGTTATCCGATCGATGTGAAATTTGGTTGATAGACTTGCTGTGAAAAAAGAATAACTTTGACATATTCAAGCACAATCACGCATAGTTATGCACAGACACGTATAGTCACGCACAGTCACGGAGTGACTTAAAACCCATTTCCCCTTATCCGGTCGATCTGAAACTTGGTCGCTAGACTTGCTGTGAAAAAATATTAACTTTGGCATAGCCAGGCACAGTCAGGCATAGTCACGCACAGTTACAGAGAGATTAAAACCTCACTTCCCCTCATCCGATCGATCTGAAACTTTGTCCATAGACTTGTGACCAAAGATTAATTTTAAAATAGTCACGCAAAGTCACGCACAGTCACGGAGAGATTCAAAACTCATACGCATAAGACAAGAAAGAGTTTTAATAAAATAAAGATTATTTAATTATCGAATAACTTCTAAGGTGTCAAAACATTCTAATAGGGATCACACTTTGAGTATTATAACGCTGGCTGCGTTAAATAATGAATTTCATTAGTGTTCTATGAAGTACTACTTTAGTAATCAAAGAAAAAGCATAATAGAAACTGGCCAAAAAGAAAAACCATTAACTTTAAATTTAATTGGAATACAGAATTACTGTTTCAGTATCGGCAGCAGTTTTAAAGTGGTAACCGTAATCAACATTGGGTGTAATATTGAGTTTAAGACGCAGGTGGAGGGTATCAAAAAATTCGGCACAGCCGAATTTAACACTCTTATTTGTTTTTAGTTTTTTTAAACTTGGCACTTCTTATAATATAATTTGAACTAGTAGATCCCAACCCTCGAAACTCAAGTGCAAATTCTAGGAAATTTATGTATAAAAAATTTATAAATATTTAAATAAACTTCATTAAATTTCATTATAAATATTTGTTGAACACACAGAAGATATATAACTGGGTTTGTCAATAAATAATTTTATAAGAGCCTAAAGGTATGCTAATCAATTTTAGCCAATTCACAATTCAACACAAACTTAATAAACACACACACAGCATTGCATAGTTTTTATTTGAAGCTTAAATATGTGTCTTATGTATGTGTTAGTAGCAGTTTTAAATTAATTTTAAATTAATTGATGATGTAGAATATGTCACATGAAATCGCCTTGCCTATTAATATTAAAGACTATATTTACCTAACTCATTAACCATTTACAATAGTCCGTGTAAGGAACACTAAAGCTTACAAACCTTACCGTCATACTTAGGAGTTAAATTTACGATATTTGATCTACACGATAGGTAACTATACACTATTAGATATCTATTCGTTGAAGTTGCCGGCATAATAAAGTGATCCAGAGTCTATCGGTATAATAAGAGTTGTGCCTGTATAAATTAGTTATTATATATAGTTACAAACATCAACATAAACTTATTAAATATTTTTCGAAAAAAATTTTCTTCTTAACTTGCTAAAATTACTATATGTATATATATATTATATATTATATATTATATTTATATATTATATATTATATATTATATATTATATATTATATATTATATATTATATATTATATATTATATATTATATATTATATATTATATATTATATATTATATATTATATATTATATATTATATATTATATATTATATATTATATATTATATATTATATATTATATATTATATATTATATATTATATATTATATATTATATATTATATATTATATATTATATATTATATATTATATATTATATATTATATATTATATATATTATATATTATATATTATATATTATATATTATATATTATATATTATATATTATATATTATATATTATATATTATATATTATATATTATATATTATATATTATATATTATATATTATATATTATATATTATATATTATATATTATATATTATATATTAATATTATATATTATATATTATATATTATATATTATATATTATATATTATATATTATATATTATATATTATATATTATATATTATATATTATATATTATATATTATATATTATATATTATATATTATATATTATATATTATATATTATATATTATATATTATATATTATATATTATATATTATATATTATATATTATATATTATATATTATATATTATATATTATATATTATATATTATATATTATATATTATATATTATATATTATATATTATATATTATATATTATATATTATATATTATATATTATATATTATATATTATATATTATATATTATATATTATATATTATATATTATATATTATATATTATATATTATATATTATATATTATATATTATATATTATATATTATATATTATATATTATATATTATATATTATATATTATATATTATATATTATATATTATATATTATATATTATATATTATATATTATATATTATATATTATATATTATATATTATATATTATATATTATATATTATATATTATATATTATATATTATATATTATATATTATATATTATATATTATATATTATATATTATATATTATATATTATATATTATATATTATATATTATATATTATATATTATATATTATATATTATATATTATATATTATATATTATATATTATATATTATATATTATATATTATATATTATATATTATATATTATATATTATATATTATATATTATATATTATATATTATATATTATATATTATATATTATATATTATATATTATATATTATATATTATATATTATATATTATATATTATATATTATATATTATATATTATATATTATATATTATATATTATATATTATATATTATATATTATATATTATATATTATATATTATATATTATATATTATATATTATATATTATATATTATATATTATATATTATATATTATATATTATATATTATATATTATATATTATATATTATATATTATATATTATATATTATATATTATATATTATATATTATATATTATATATTATATATTATATATTATATATTATATATTATATATTATATATTATATATATATATTATATATTATATATTATATATTATATATTATATATTATATATTATATATTATATATTATATATTATATATTATATATTATATATTATATATTATATATTATATATTATATATTATATATTATATATTATATATTATATATTATATATTATATATTATATATTATATATTATATATTATATATTATATATTATATTATTATATATTATATATTATATATTATATATTATATATTATATATTATATATTATATATTATATATTATATATTATATATTATATATTATATATTATATATTATATATTATATATTATATATTATATATTATATATTATATATTATATATTATATATTATATATTATATATTATATATTATATATTATATATTATATATTATATATTATATATTATATATTATATATTATATATTATATATTATATATTATATATTATATATTATATATTATATATTATATATTATATATTATATATTATATATTATATATTATATATTATATATTATATATTATATATTATATATTATATATTATATATTATATATTATATATTATATATTATATATTATATATTATATATTATATATTATATATTATATATTATATATTATATATTATATATTATATATTATATATTATATATTATATATTATATATTATATATTATATATTATATATTATATATTATATATTATATATTATATATTATATATTATATATTATATATTATATATTATATATTATATATTATATATTATATATTATATATTATATATTATATATTATATATTATATATTATATATTATATATTATATATTATATATTATATATTATATATTATATATTATATATTATATATTATATATTATATATTATATATTATATATTATATATTATATATTATATATTATATATTATATATTATATATTATATATTATATATTATATATTATATATTATATATTATATATTATATATTATATATTATATATTATATATTATATATTATATATTATATATTATATATTATATATTATATATTATATATTATATATTATATATTATATATTATATATTATATATTTATATATTATATATTATATATTATATATTATATATTATATATTATATATTATATATTATATATTATATATTATATATTATATATTATATATTATATATTATATATTATATATTATATATTATATATTATATATTATATATTATATATTATATATTATATATTATATATTATATATTATATATTATATATTATATATTATATATATATATTATATATTATATATTATATATTATATATTATATATTATATATTATATATTATATATTATATATTATATATTATATATTATATATTATATATTATATATTATATATTATATATTATATATTATATATTATATATTATATATTATATATTATATATTATATATTATATATTATATATTATATATTATATATTATATATTATATATTATATATTATATATTATATATTATATATTATATATTATATATTATATATTATATATTATATATTATATATTATATATTATATATTATATATTATATATTATATATTATATATTATATATTATATATTATATATTATATATTATATATTATATATTATATATTATATATTATATATTATATATTATATATTATATATTATATATTATATATTATATATTATAATTATATATTATATATTATATATTATATATTATATATTATATATTATATATTATATATTATATATTATATATTATATATTATATATTATATATTATATATTATATATTATATATTATATATTATATATTATATATTATATATTATATATTATATATTATATATTATATATTATATATTATATATTATATATTATATATTATATATTATATATTATATATTATTATATTATATATTATATATATATATTATATATTATATATTATATATTATATATTATATATTATATATTATATATTATATATTATATATTATATATTATATATTATATATTATATATTATATATTATATATTATATTTATTATATATTATATATTATATATTATATATTATATATTATATATTATATATTATATATTATATATTATATATATATATTATATATTATATATTATATATTATATATTATATATTATATATTATATATTATAATATTATATATTATATATTATATATTATATATTATATATTATATATTATATATTATATATTATATATTATATATTATATATTATATATTATATATTATATATTATATATTATATATTATATATTATATATTATATATTATATATTATATATTATATATTATATATTATATATTATATATTATATATTATATATATATATTATATATTATATATTATATATTATATATTATATATTATATATTATATATTATATATTATATATTATATATTATATATTATATATTATATATTATATATTATATATTATATATTATATATTATATATTATATATTATATATTATATATTATATATTATATATTATATATTATATATTATATATTATATATTATATATTATATATTATATATTATATATTATATATTATATATTATATATTATATATTATATATTATATATTATATATTATATATTATATATTATATATTATATATTATATATTATATATTATATATTATATATTATATATTATATATTATATATTATATATTATATATTATATATTATATATATATTATATATTATATATTATATATTATATATTATATATTATATATTATATATTATATATTATATATTATATATTATATATTATATATTATATATTATATATTATATATTATATATTATATATTATATATTATGTATTATATATTATATATTATATATTATATATTATATATTATATATTATATATTATATATTATATATTATATATTATATATTATATATTATATATTATATATTATATATTATATATTATATATTATATATTATATATTATATATTATATATTATATATTATATATTATATATTATATATTATATATTATATATTATATATTATATATTATATATTATATATTATATATTATATATTATATATTATATATTATATATTATATATTATATATTATATATTATATATTATATATTATATATTATATATTATATATTATATATTATATATTATATATTATATATTATATATTATATATTATATATTATATATTATATATTATATATATATATATATATTATATATTATATATTATATATTATATATTATATATTATATATTATATATTATATATTATATATTATATATTATATATTATATATTATATATTATATATTATATATTATATATTATATATTATATATTATATATTATATATTATATATTATATATTATATATTATATATTATATATTATATATTATATATTATATATTATATATTATATATTATATATTATATATTATATATTATATATTATATATTATATATTATATATTATATATTATATATTATATATTATATATTATATATTATATATTATATATTATAAATTATATATTATATATTATATATTATATATTATATATTATATATTATATATTATATA
>CAVMKG010000620.1:0-31753 GCA_963682025.1 Cordilura impudica
CTTAAAAATTTAATATTTTTTATTGTGTATTAACTTATTATTCTGCGATTTTCATTACATCACAAAATGTTACAAATTGGCACTACTGTTTCAAAAACAGAAAACTTCTAAATCAGTTGAAAACAGTTGATCTGTAAAACTGTGTGTGAAATTGTGTCAAATAAAATTACAAATATTAATAAATATAATAATACATATATATATATTTTATTAATTTTGTTAAGAATTAGCACAAAATTGATTTTCCATTTTGCATTTCATTTATAAAGAATTCTGCCATATTTTGTTAAAGGGAAAATCCATTTTTGTTATATTAAAAAAAACAGACTTGCATTTAATTTTTCCGTGACTGCCTCAATAATTGTGTAGATGCCACCACAATATTTTTTCTAATTAAAACAGTTGATCTGTAAAACTGTGTGTGAAATTATGTCAAATAAAATTACAAATATTAATAAATATAATAATACATATATATATATTATTAATTTTGTTAAGAATTAGCACAAAATTGATTTTCCATTTTGCATTTCATTTATAAAGAATTCTGCCATATTTTGTTAAAGGGAAAATCCATTTTTGTTATATTAAAAAAAAACAGACTTGCATTTAATTTTTCCGTGACTGCCTCAATAATTGCGTAGATGCCACCACAATATTTTTTCTAATTAAATATTAACCAATATCTAACTAGAATTATGATTTATTCTGACTAAAAAGTTCCAATTAAAAGTTATTCATCCCAATTATGAATATTCTCAAGGAATTTCTTTCTCACGGAAAATACATTTCTCGAGAAAAAAATTCCTCCAATTATAAATTCCGCGTGAACAAAAAATGATTAACTGGCATCATCGAATTTCGAAGCCACTTGCTTTGCTTATTGACAATTTATTTTCTATTTTTTGTGTGTGTGCAAACGACCCTACAATAAATGTCCCAATAAACATTTTTGTTTGCTATCAACTTGAGGTGCATTTGAGATCAAATACATTTCTCAAATCTCCAGCGTTAATTCTCAAATGCCCTCAATAGTTCGAATATAGTCTTCTCAACTTAAAAGGCACATTTTTATATGGCGATTTTCATAGTTATCAAATTGAGAAATTTGTGATTCTCAACTTGATAGCAAAGAAATATTTCCAATCGGTATCAAATGGAAGGTACGGAATTGCCATATTAAAAAATATTATACTAATTTTAGAAATGAAAACAATGTACTTTTTTTAATGTTTCAATTTAATTTCATTATATATTTAACATTACTATGTACATATTTAACATTAAATGTACATATTATGTACATTTTTTAAAATCTAGAATTAAAAATAAATGAATTAATTAGTTGTACATTTTTTGAAAAATTCGACAAAAAGCAGAAATAATTAAAAATATATCAATGATTTATTTGTACTTTTTTGGCATTTTTTAATTTAATTTATTATTTATGACATATTTAAATAATATCTCAGACTTAACACAAATCGTATTCAAGTTGAAAAAATGTTTGGTCTCAAGTGGAGAAAAGTGTTGGATATCCAATTGAGAGTAAAAATGTTTCTCAAAGATTGGAAAAAATGTTAAGTCTCAACTTGATGTCAAGTTGAAAGCAAACAAGGAGAAAAATTGTTCAACCCAAGTTGAGAATTACATTTGACATCAATTTAAGAACTTAACTTTTCTCCAACATTGGAGAAATAATATTTCTGGGGAATGACCGAAACTAACACATAAACAGTTTTTTCCTATTTGAAAAACATATGACTGTCATTGTTGCTGTTGTAGAGTTGTTATACCCTCCACTCCAGTTTGTCATTCCGTTTGTAATAATTAGAAAAAAAATTTTGGACCCCATAAAATTTATATATTTGTGATCCTTATAACAACCGGAGTTGATATAGCGATGTCCGTCTGTCCGTCTGTGGAAATCACGATGACGGCATCAATCCGGCAGCTAGGGTACTCGTTGACATAAAAATGATTCACTAACATCATGAGAAGTTTGCTATTTAAAATCGTCCAAATCGGTCGATTAGGGCCCGAGATTTGAATGAAGAACTAAAAAAGTCTTGAAAAAAAAAATAATTTTCTATGTTGTTCTTGTCACGATCACGCCCTCAATAGTGCAGCTACAGTGATCATTTTTAGTGAGAATGATTCACCAAATTCATGGAAAGATTTCTACTTCAAAAATCATTAAAATCGGTGGAACAGGTCCAGGTAAATCTATGAAAAATTAAAAAAAAAAATGAAAAACATGATGTTTCCATATTGTTCCTGTTGTTATTCTAAATGTTGCATTGTTGTCATAGCTGGACTTGTTGTTTTTGTGGTCGTTGTGGTAATAATATAATAAAAACAAACCCTTTGTACATTTTTTTGTGAACTCTGGTAGAAAATTTTAAAAGTTTCCATTGTTTTGGCATCACTAAAAAAATTTGTTAGATCATTTCTGTCATTGCCACGAGCCTGCATGCAAAATTTCAGATCGATTGGCTCACGGGAAAGGGGCTAAAAATCGATCCAAAATTTTGTCGACAAGCAGACACTACCAGTTAATATAAAGGCAGTAAATAAAGGGAGTAAAAGTTCACCAATAATTTAAAAAACAAATTTTTATGTATTAATTTATTTAAAGAAAAAAATAATTAAATGAAATAGTAATAATAATAAAAAAAAATAATATACAATACAAAAAAAAAAAGAATATATAAATAAAATAAAATAAAAATAAATGCATTCATAGCATTATAATACATATAAAAGGTCAATGTTTTCTAACCGTAACCGTAACGAGTCAGTTGTTTTTTTTTACATGAAAATCATTTAAAACAGTTCATGTGAAAAAAAGGCTGACACGTTACGTAACAGTTACATGTCGCTAACTTGTTCTTTACACAGGCTACTGCTTTTGGAGCCAACTTCAAGTCTATTTATATAGTTTCGTAAGCATAACTGATAAAATTGTTTCTATTATTTTTTGCTGTAAGTAATAAATTATAAATATACTGAATTTGCAAACTAAAATGGATACATATATTGGAGGTGCTTTAATACAAAAGAGTTAACGAAACAAAATCAAAAAAAAAAAAACAACTCTACAACATCAACAATGGCAGTCATATGTTCTTCAAATAAAAAAAAACTGCAAGTGTGTTTTGTTGGCTACAAAACAAAAATAGTGTTGACAATATAACAAAATATGTAAAAGAAGTTAGTGCTATGAAATATTTTATTTTGTTTAAAATAAAAATCGCAAAATGAAAGGCTATAATTCCATTAATAATCAAAAGGCGTTAAACTAATTTATTTATTTTTACGTTGTACTAATGCATTTTAAATAAGTAAAAGTAATTGTATATTTAAATAAAAATGCATTTGTATTATATGTTGCTGTCGTATTCAGAAAAATCAAGTAGCTGACTATACGACTACAAATGCTGCTGCCAGCAGTCGTCTATGTGTTTCATTCATGATGTTGCATTTTTTTGCGCGCAATACTTACATATATTCTAAATAAAGAAATAATAGTTCTTTTCATACTGCGAAATCTATACAAATATATGTACAAATACTATATGTCAAATTTCAAATTTGCAATAATTGATACATTTTTGAAAGAAAATTGTATAATATGAAATGTCTTTAATTTATTTCATAGAAAACAATTTTTTGAGGTGCGTGGATTTTCCATATTTACTGTTTTACTTTTTTCGTAATGAGGTTAAATGAGTTAAAAAGAATTTAAAATATTTGAAAATATTAGGTGAGGATCCTCAAGATGTAATATACGATCGGTCTAAAACTTTTCACTTAGAGCCACAGTTAAATTCGAAACAACAAAAACCCATATATTTTGTGCATAAAGTTTAACATTAAATGTGCTTTTCTAAAATGTCTATATATTTTTCTCATTCATTTCTGACCATCTTCAATGTAAATTTACCAAAGTTTTTTTTATTGCAATATGTATATAAAACTTAAAAATTTAATATTTTTTATTGTGTATTAACTTATTATTCTGCGATTTTCATTACATCACAAAATGTTACAAATTGGCACTACTGTTTCAAAAACAGAAAACTTCTAAATCAGTTGAAAACAGTTGATCTGTAAAACTGTGTGTGAAATTGTGTCAAATAAAATTACAAATATTAATAAATATAATAATACATATATATATATTTTATTAATTTTGTTAAGAATTAGCACAAAATTGATTTTCCATTTTGCATTTCATTTATAAAGAATTCTGCCATATTTTGTTAAAGGGAAAATCCATTTTTGTTATATTAAAAAAAACAGACTTGCATTTAATTTTTCCGTGACTGCCTCAATAATTGTGTAGATGCCACCACAATATTTTTTCTAATTAAAACAGTTGATCTGTAAAACTGTGTGTGAAATTATGTCAAATAAAATTACAAATATTAATAAATATAATAATACATATATATATATTATTAATTTTGTTAAGAATTAGCACAAAATTGATTTTCCATTTTGCATTTCATTTATAAAGAATTCTGCCATATTTTGTTAAAGGGAAAATCCATTTTTGTTATATTAAAAAAAAAACAGACTTGCATTTAATTTTTCCGTGACTGCCTCAATAATTGCGTAGATGCCACCACAATATTTTTTCTAATTAAATATTAACCAATATCTAACTAGAATTATGATTTATTCTGACTAAAAAGTTCCAATTAAAAGTTATTCATCCCAATTATGAATATTCTCAAGGAATTTCTTTCTCACGGAAAATACATTTCTCGAGAAAAAAATTCCTCCAATTATAAATTCCGCGTGAACAAAAAATGATTAACTGGCATCATCGAATTTCGAAGCCACTTGCTTTGCTAATTGACAATTTATTTTCTATTTTTTGTGTGTGTGCAAACGACCCTACAATAAATGTCCCAATAAACATTTTTGTTTGCTATCAACTTGAGGTGCATTTGAGATCAAATACATTTCTCAAATCTCCAGCGTTAATTCTCAAATGCCCTCAATAGTTCGAATATAGTCTTCTCAACTTAAAAGGCACATTTTTATATGGCGATTTTCATAGTTATCAAATTGAGAAATTTGTGATTCTCAACTTGATAGCAAAGAAATATTTCCAATCGGTATCAAATGGAAGGTACGGAATTGCCATATTAAAAAATATTATACTAATTTTAGAAATGAAAACAATGTACTTTTTTTAATGTTTCAATTTAATTTCATTATATATTTAACATTACTATGTACATATTTAACATTAAATGTACATATTATGTACATTTTTTAAAATCTAGAATTAAAAATAAATGAATTAATTAGTTGTACATTTTTTGAAAAATTCGACAAAAAGCAGAAATAATTAAAAATATATCAATGATTTATTTGTACTTTTTTGGCATTTTTTAATTTAATTTATTATTTATGACATATTTAAATAATATCTCAGACTTAACACAAATCGTATTCAAGTTGAAAAAATGTTTGGTCTCAAGTGGAGAAAAGTGTTGGATATCCAATTGAGAGTAAAAATGTTTCTCAAAGATTGGAAAAAATGTTAAGTCTCAACTTGATGTCAAGTTGAAAGCAAACAAGGAGAAAAATTGTTCAACCCAAGTTGAGAATTACATTTGACATCAATTTAAGAACTTAACTTTTCTCCAACATTGGAGAAATAATATTTCTGGGGAATGACCGAAACTAACACATAAACAGTTTTTTCCTATTTGAAAAACATATGACTGTCATTGTTGCTGTTGTAGAGTTGTTATACCCTCCACTCCAGTTTGTCATTCCGTTTGTAATAATTAGAAAAAAAATTTTGGACCCCATAAAATTTATATATTTGTGATCCTTATAACAACCGGAGTTGATATAGCGATGTCCGTCTGTCCGTCTGTGGAAATCACGATGACGGCATCAATCCGGCAGCTAGGGTACTCGTTGACATAAAAATGATTCACTAACATCATGAGAAGTTTGCTATTTAAAATCGTCCAAATCGGTCGATTAGGGCCCGAGATTTGAATGAAGAACTAAAAAAGTCTTGAAAAAAAAAATAATTTTCTATGTTGTTCTTGTCACGATCACGCCCTCAATAGTGCAGCTACAGTGATCATTTTTAGTGAGAATGATTCACCAAATTCATGGAAAGATTTCTACTTCAAAAATCATTAAAATCGGTGGAACAGGTCCAGGTAAATCTCTGAAAAAGTAAAAAAAAAAAATGAAAAACATGATGTTTCCATATTGTTCCTGTTGTTATTCTAAATGTTGCATTGTTTTCATAGCTGGACTTGTTGTTTTTGTGGTCGTTATGGTAATAATATAACAAAAACAAACCCTTTGTACATTTTTTTATCAACTCTGGTAGAAAAATTTAAAAGTTTCCATTGTTTTGGCATCACTAAAAATATATGTTAGATCATTTCTGTCATTGCCACAAGCCTGCCTGCAAAATTTCAGATCGATTGGGTCACGGGAAAGTGGTTAAAATCGATCCAAAATTTTTTCGACAAGCAGACACTACGAGTTAATACAAAGGGAGTAAAAATTCACCAACATCTAAAGCAAATAATGCTAAAATACCTAGTTGTTAATAAAAAAAACAATTGGGCAATTCACAATGGGTAATGTATCGTTGTATCTCTTGTATCGTGTATCACTTTACAATAGTATAAAATTGTTGTTGGTAATTTTCACTGAAAAATCTGATACACGATCCAACTTCATTTGCTATGTTTTGTAAATGTTGTATATTGTATCATAACATATCAGTTCCAAGTGAATGCCAGTTTTTATGAAAAAGAAAAAACAAATACATAGAATATTATCAGCATAAATAATTATAAAATAAAATATGGCAAATAATGCAAATAACGCAAATACATCGATAAGTTTATTTATATAAAAATTAATGTTTATATTTTTAGTATGTATTTTCTCTTTCAGTACCAACCAAAACATTTAACATTTTTTTTTTTTTTCATTATAAATTAAAATGCAAGAGGTACGTAACTAAAACTCCAGGGTATATCTCACGACCAAAAAGCAAACACTGACAAGTGTTTTCTCTTATACAAAATAGCAGAAGCGACGAAGCGATCTTTCCTCGTTGGATCGAAAATTACTAAAGAAAGCGTTTTACAATATGAAAATACAACTGAGTGTTCACAACAAATGATTGTATTGTGTATTTCAATACAACATACAATATACAACACCTGTTGTGAATTGCCCAAATGTAAATTTAGCAAAAAAAATTATGTATTAATTTATTTAAAGAGAAAAACACAAAAATAACGTTTGATGTTGTATTTTTTGTGTGTAATATTTAAATATACATACATACACATA
This sequence comes from Cordilura impudica, assembly GCA_963682025.1. Classification (NCBI taxonomy): domain Eukaryota; kingdom Metazoa; phylum Arthropoda; class Insecta; order Diptera; family Scathophagidae; genus Cordilura; species Cordilura impudica. The sequence goes on from CAVMKG010000620.1 coordinate 7,360, forward strand.
TTAAATAATACAAATAATGTACATATATTATATATATGTATGTATGTATATTGATAGTTACTGCATGTTAGAAATAAATCGGTTATTTTATTTACATAAAATTCTGCAGTATTTTGTTGTGGGGAAAATACATTTCTTTTGTATTAACAGAGTGTCACTTCATTTTGCTCAGCGTGACTATGCCACAGTAGATGCCGCCATAATTTTTGTTTGTTCTAATTAGCTTTGCAATAGTTATTTCTATTTTAACATGAATGTTAATATTTTCAACTAGATATCATACAGAACAATGTTAAGAGTATACACGGGTTGGTCTTTTATTTCATACGTTTTTTCATTATTCTTTTACAAATATGAACATAAGTTTGGCATATTACCCACCAATCTCACATCACACTGCAAGTTCGAAAAACTCAATACACTCATATTTTTTTTATTAATACACACACATTTTCCGCAGTGGTCACACTAATGGCATCAAATTTTTCGTGCGAATAGTGGCAGACACTAACGATGATTAATGTTACCCTGTTATAAATTTAATGCAAATTTACTGGATCCTGTGAAATTGTAATTAAAGTTTTAACTTGTTAAATCTATTATAATGATTTATTTTTTGAAATGCGCATACAAAAACGTTTGTTAATTATAGAGCATAAATATTATTAACTATTATTAAAATAATACTAATAATAATAAATGTAAACATTTTCCCTCAAACATGTGCCTGTATAATAAACTTAGTAACTCTACTTAAAATAAAATAAGAGAGAGAAGTATACAAATTTTTTCAAGTTTACGCTTCGACAACATTTTAAAAATGAGATTGCAGTCAGATGTTTGAGCATAAAATATAATGGCGATGGATTCGACTAATTCGAACAATTTTTCGTTGATAATACGTACACAACGATTTTAGAATTTCAGTGTGATGTGAGATTGGGGGGTTAACTTTTTGTTGTCTTTACAAAATAGAGTTACCGAGTTCGTCAATGAGTTTTTTGCTTACAAAACAGTTCTACATAGTTATATAGAATTATTATTCTGCTTTACCTATAAAATATCTGATTGCGATTACATCTAATTTTTAAAAATTGTTTATAATTAATAAAGCATTATTATTCACATAAATACAAAATTTCACTTTTTAAATTTTCCATTCAAATTTAAGAAAATATCAATTATAATAAAAACTGAAAATAAAATTTCCAATTATAAATTAGAAAATATTAATTGAGTTTCAGAAAATCATATCAAAACGTCGGAAATAATAATTTTAAATTTAGAAATATCTTTACATTTAAAAATGTTTACATTTAAAAAAAATATTGCCATTCAGGAGATATTAATAACTTTTCAGTACCGCGATTCAGTAACTTCTTTTAACGATAGTCGAATTGTAAAAAAAAAGAAAATTGCAAAATTATCAGTAAAATTTTGAAACGATATTCGCTATTGTTAAAGTCAGCTGTTGTTGTTATCTAAACGACAACCATTTTTGTGTTGTTTATCCAATCGATAAAAACTTAAATTTTTAGGTTGAAATGTCGTCATACATAAATAAAAATCATGAAATAGTGAAAATATTTTGCTTTAATTAAAAAACTTTTTTATATAAATAAAAAAATTAAATATTCAATTCATTATTTCATTTTCAAATAAATAAACAGAAATATTAGTAAAAAAAAAATAAAGATATTAAACATAAACATAAAATCATCCTGTCAAACACGAAGTAATTTGTTTTTTTCTATTCTTTGTGTTTTTCGCTTATTTTGACAGAGATGCCACTCCTTTACAATTTAAATAAATAGAAAAACAGATTTGTCGATATTAATTTAAATTCAATGAATTTAAGAAAACCTCAAATGATATTTAAGAATTGCTAACATAAAAATTGTTACATAAGTAAACGTAATTTTATGAGAATGTTATTTTTTATATATAAATTTTCACAATTTTTTTTGGATGAAAATTTGAAGTTTTTCAGAAAATAAAGATAACATTAAATTATTTTATTTAAAATGTTTGGGACTTTTCGTTTTTTGCGTTTTTCATCCCTAATTTGATTATTTATTATTATAAATTTATTCTCTATGTTTTCAAAATATGGCAATATTTTAAAAAAAAGTTGAGAGAGCTTTTTTTTTGGTTATTATTTTGTTACTCCATCCGACCTATATGGCCACAATGAAGAAATATTTGGCCAGTTAAAAGAAACTATACAGCCATCTCCAATTAGCACGATTTAATGCATATAGCCACTCTACACAACCATTACCTTTGCAATGGAGGTTAGTGCGAGCTATTTAATTAGCAAAAACTAAATTAAACGAGAAGTTATGTCATATAACCGGAAACGCATGCATATAGGTATATAACCAAAATGCATGCCGATCAGCAACCACGATGACCAAAAAGCAAACACCGAAATATATCCGAAATAATAGAAAAGAAGAAAACCAACCCAAAGAATTTGCTGAAATAATTTGGTATTAAGTTTAACAAATTGTTTACTTTTTCATTTACATTTATTATCAAGACTCAAACCGAGGTGGAGGGTATCAAAGATTCGGCACAGCCGAATTTAACACTCTTACTTGTTTTTATTGCAATATGTATATAAAACTTAAAAATTTAATATTTTTTATTGTGTATTAACTTATTATTCTGCGATTTTCATTACATCACAAAATGTTACAAATTGGCACTACTGTTTCAAAAACAGAAAACTTCTAAATCAGTTGAAAACAGTTGATCTGTAAAACTGTGTGTGAAATTGTGTCAAATAAAATTACAAATATTAATAAATATAATAATACATATATATATATTTTATTAATTTTGTTAAGAATTAGCACAAAATTGATTTTCCATTTTGCATTTCATTTATAAAGAATTCTGCCATATTTTGTTAAAGGGAAAATCCATTTTTGTTATATTAAAAAAAACAGACTTGCATTTAATTTTTCCGTGACTGCCTCAATAATTGTGTAGATGCCACCACAATATTTTTTCTAATTAAAACAGTTGATCTGTAAAACTGTGTGTGAAATTATGTCAAATAAAATTACAAATATTAATAAATATAATAATACATATATATATATTATTAATTTTGTTAAGAATTAGCACAAAATTGATTTTCCATTTTGCATTTCATTTATAAAGAATTCTGCCATATTTTGTTAAAGGGAAAATCCATTTTTGTTATATTAAAAAAAAACAGACTTGCATTTAATTTTTCCGTGACTGCCTCAATAATTGCGTAGATGCCACCACAATATTTTTTCTAATTAAATATTAACCAATATCTAACTAGAATTATGATTTATTCTGACTAAAAAGTTCCAATTAAAAGTTATTCATCCCAATTATGAATATTCTCAAGGAATTTCTTTCTCACGGAAAATACATTTCTCGAGAAAAAAATTCCTCCAATTATAAATTCCGCGTGAACAAAAAATGATTAACTGGCATCATCGAATTTCGAAGCCACTTGCTTTGCTTATTGACAATTTATTTTCTATTTTTTGTGTGTGTGCAAACGACCCTACAATAAATGTCCCAATAAACATTTTTGTTTGCTATCAACTTGAGGTGCATTTGAGATCAAATACATTTCTCAAATCTCCAGCGTTAATTCTCAAATGCCCTCAATAGTTCGAATATAGTCTTCTCAACTTAAAAGGCACATTTTTATATGGCGATTTTCATAGTTATCAAATTGAGAAATTTGTGATTCTCAACTTGATAGCAAAGAAATATTTCCAATCGGTATCAAATGGAAGGTACGGAATTGCCATATTAAAAAATATTATACTAATTTTAGAAATGAAAACAATGTACTTTTTTTAATGTTTCAATTTAATTTCATTATATATTTAACATTACTATGTACATATTTAACATTAAATGTACATATTATGTACATTTTTTAAAATCTAGAATTAAAAATAAATGAATTAATTAGTTGTACATTTTTTGAAAAATTCGACAAAAAGCAGAAATAATTAAAAATATATCAATGATTTATTTGTACTTTTTTGGCATTTTTTAATTTAATTTATTATTTATGACATATTTAAATAATATCTCAGACTTAACACAAATCGTATTCAAGTTGAAAAAATGTTTGGTCTCAAGTGGAGAAAAGTGTTGGATATCCAATTGAGAGTAAAAATGTTTCTCAAAGATTGGAAAAAATGTTAAGTCTCAACTTGATGTCAAGTTGAAAGCAAACAAGGAGAAAAATTGTTCAACCCAAGTTGAGAATTACATTTGACATCAATTTAAGAACTTAACTTTTCTCCAACATTGGAGAAATAATATTTCTGGGGAATGACCGAAACTAACACATAAACAGTTTTTTCCTATTTGAAAAACATATGACTGTCATTGTTGCTGTTGTAGAGTTGTTATACCCTCCACTCCAGTTTGTCATTCCGTTTGTAATAATTAGAAAAAAAATTTTGGACCCCATAAAATTTATATATTTGTGATCCTTATAACAACCGGAGTTGATATAGCGATGTCCGTCTGTCCGTCTGTGGAAATCACGATGACGGCATCAATCCGGCAGCTAGGGTACTCGTTGACATAAAAATGATTCACTAACATCATGAGAAGTTTGCTATTTAAAATCGTCCAAATCGGTCGATTAGGGCCCGAGATTTGAATGAAGAACTAAAAAAGTCTTGAAAAAAAAAAATAATTTTCTATGTTGTTCTTGTCACGATCACGCCCTCAATAGTGCAGCTACAGTGATCATTTTTAGTGGAACAGGTCCAGGGAAATCTCTGAAAAAGTAAAAAAAAAAAATGAAAAACATGATATTTCTATATTTTTCTTGTTGTTATTCTAAATGTTGCATTGTTTTCATAGCTGGACTTGTTGTTTTTGTGGTCGTTATGGTAATAATATAACAAAAACAAACCCTTTGTACATTTTTTTATCAACTCTGGTAGAAAAATTTAAAAGTTTCCATTGTTTTGGCATCACTAAAAATATATGTTAGATCATTTCTGTCATTGCCACAAGCCTGCCTGCAAAATTTCAGATCGATTGGGTCACGGGAAAGTGGTTAAAATCGATCCAAAATTTTTTCGACAAGCAGACACTACGAGTTAATACAAAGGGAGTAAAAATTCACCAACATCTAAAGCAAATAATGCTAAAATACCTAGTTGTTAATAAAAAAAACAATTGGGCAATTCACAATGGGTAATGTATCGTTGTATCTCTTGTATCGTGTATCACTTTACAATAGTATAAAATTGTTGTTGGTAATTTTCACTGAAAAATCTGATACACGATCCAACTTCATTTGCTATGTTTTGTAAATGTTGTATATTGTATCATAACATATCAGTTCCAAGTGAATGCCAGTTTTTATGAAAAAGAAAAAACAAATACATAGAATATTATCAGCATAAATAATTATAAAATAAAATATGGCAAATAATGCAAATAACGCAAATACATCGATAAGTTTATTTATATAAAAATTAATGTTTATATTTTTAGTATGTATTTTCTCTTTCAGTACCAACCAAAACATTTAACATTTTTTTTTTTTTTTCATTATAAATTAAAATGCAAGAGGTACGTAACTAAAACTCCAGGGTATATCTCACGACCAAAAAGCAAACACTGACAAGTGTTTTCTCTTATACAAAATAGCAGAAGCGACGAAGCGATCTTTCCTCGTTGGATCGAAAATTACTAAAGAAAGCGTTTTACAATATGAAAATACAACTGAGTGTTCACAACAAATGATTGTATTGTGTATTTCAATACAACATACAATATACAACACCTGTTGTGAATTGCCCAAATGTAAATTTAGCAAAAAAAATTATGTATTAATTTATTTAAAGAGAAAAACACAAAAATAACGTTTGATGTTGTATTTTTTGTGTGTAATATTTAAATATACATACATACACATATTAAATAATACAAATAATGTACATATATTATATATATGTATGTATGTATATTGATAGTTACTGCATGTTAGAAATAAATCGGTTATTTTATTTACATAAAATTCTGCAGTATTTTGTTGTGGGGAAAATACATTTCTTTTGTATTAACAGAGTGTCACTTCATTTTGCTCAGCGTGACTATGCCACAGTAGATGCCGCCATAATTTTTGTTTGTTCTAATTAGCTTTGCAATAGTTATTTCTATTTTAACATGAATGTTAATATTTTCAACTAGATATCATACAGAACAATGTTAAGAGTATACACGGGTTGGTCTTTTATTTCATACGTTTTTTCATTATTCTTTTACAAATATGAACATAAGTTTGGCATATTACCCACCAATCTCACATCACACTGCAAGTTCGAAAAACTCAATACACTCATATTTTTTTTATTAATACACACACATTTTCCGCAGTGGTCACACTAATGGCATCAAATTTTTCGTGCGAATAGTGGCAGACACTAACGATGATTAATGTTACCCTGTTATAAATTTAATGCAAATTTACTGGATCCTGTGAAATTGTAATTAAAGTTTTAACTTGTTAAATCTATTATAATGATTTATTTTTTGAAATGCGCATACAAAAACGTTTGTTAATTATAGAGCATAAATATTATTAACTATTATTAAAATAATACTAATAATAATAAATGTAAACATTTTCCCTCAAACATGTGCCTGTATAATAAACTTAGTAACTCTACTTAAAATAAAATAAGAGAGAGAAGTATACAAATTTTTTCAAGTTTACGCTTCGACAACATTTTAAAAATGAGATTGCAGTCAGATGTTTGAGCATAAAATATAATGGCGATGGATTCGACTAATTCGAACAATTTTTCGTTGATAATACGTACACAACGATTTTAGAATTTCAGTGTGATGTGAGATTGGGGGGTTAACTTTTTGTTGTCTTTACAAAATAGAGTTACCGAGTTCGTCAATGAGTTTTTTGCTTACAAAACAGTTCTACATAGTTATATAGAATTATTATTCTGCTTTACCTATAAAATATCTGATTGCGATTACATCTAATTTTTAAAAATTGTTTATAATTAATAAAGCATTATTATTCACATAAATACAAAATTTCACTTTTTAAATTTTCCATTCAAATTTAAGAAAATATCAATTATAATAAAAACTGAAAATAAAATTTCCAATTATAAATTAGAAAATATTAATTGAGTTTCAGAAAATCATATCAAAACGTCGGAAATAATAATTTTAAATTTAGAAATATCTTTACATTTAAAAATGTTTACATTTAAAAAAAATATTGCCATTCAGGAGATATTAATAACTTTTCAGTACCGCGATTCAGTAACTTCTTTTAACGATAGTCGAATTGTAAAAAAAAAGAAAATTGCAAAATTATCAGTAAAATTTTGAAACGATATTCGCTATTGTTAAAGTCAGCTGTTGTTGTTATCTAAACGACAACCATTTTTGTGTTGTTTATCCAATCGATAAAAACTTAAATTTTTAGGTTGAAATGTCGTCATACATAAATAAAAATCATGAAATAGTGAAAATATTTTGCTTTAATTAAAAAACTTTTTTATATAAATAAAAAAATTAAATATTCAATTCATTATTTCATTTTCAAATAAATAAACAGAAATATTAGTAAAAAAAAATAAAGATATTAAACATAAACATAAAATCATCCTGTCAAACACGAAGTAATTTGTTTTTTTCTATTCTTTGTGTTTTTCGCTTATTTTGACAGAGATGCCACTCCTTTACAATTTAAATAAATAGAAAAACAGATTTGTCGATATTAATTTAAATTCAATGAATTTAAGAAAACCTCAAATGATATTTAAGAATTGCTAACATAAAAATTGTTACATAAGTAAACGTAATTTTATGAGAATGTTATTTTTTATATATAAATTTTCACAATTTTTTTTGGATGAAAATTTGAAGTTTTTCAGAAAATAAAGATAACATTAAATTATTTTATTTAAAATGTTTGGGACTTTTCGTTTTTTGCGTTTTTCATCCCTAATTTGATTATTTATTATTATAAATTTATTCTCTATGTTTTCAAAATATGGCAATATTTTAAAAAAAAGTTGAGAGAGCTTTTTTTTTGGTTATTATTTTGTTACTCCATCCGACCTATATGGCCACAATGAAGAAATATTTGGCCAGTTAAAAGAAACTATACAGCCATCTCCAATTAGCACGATTTAATGCATATAGCCACTCTACACAACCATTACCTTTGCAATGGAGGTTAGTGCGAGCTATTTAATTAGCAAAAACTAAATTAAACGAGAAGTTATGTCATATAACCGGAAACGCATGCATATAGGTATATAACCAAAATGCATGCCGATCAGCAACCACGATGACCAAAAAGCAAACACCGAAATATATCCGAAATAATAGAAAAGAAGAAAACCAACCCAAAGAATTTGCTGAAATAATTTGGTATTAAGTTTAACAAATTGTTTACTTTTTCATTTACATTTATTATCAAGACTCAAACCGAGGTGGAGGGTATCAAAGATTCGGCACAGCCGAATTTAACACTCTTACTTGTTGAATTTGTTGTCACTCAGTTTTAAAGCTTTGTTGATAAGGTTTGAAGCAGTGTTTATTTTCTGTTTCTGTGGTTGTGTAGAGTTATAATTCATTAAACGTCCTGATGCTACTGTTTTTGTGTACCAATCTGTTTCTATATTCCTATTATTTCTGTGGATTTTCATATCCAGATATGCTATAGAATTATTTTCCTCTTTTTCAATAGTAAATTTAATTTTGTTGTGATATCCGTTGAATATTTTAAGTATTTCTTCTTCATCTCCTTTCCTAATTATTGCGAACAAATCATCTACATATTTTGTTATAAATTTTATCTGAACCCCGTTTTTCTCTAATTCTTGTGTTGTCTGCTCCAGTAGTGTATCCAGAACAATGTCGGCAATTGTTGGGGATAATGGGTTTCCCATTGGCATACCGTAAGTTTGGTTGTAAAATGTTTCTCCATAAACGAAATAATTATTGTCGTTTAAACAAAATTGGAGTATTTTTAAGAATTGTGATCTAGGAATCTTTGTATGTTTTTGTAGAATGTTCCACCGTGTCATAATGTTGGTTATTGCCAAGTGAATTGGAATATTTGTAAATAATGATATAACGTCTAGTGATATCAATATATTGTCATTGTTTAATGTTATGTCTTTTAATCTATTTTTCAATTCCAATGAATTTTTAATATTATATTTTTCTGATATAATATTTTTCAAAATATTTCCTACATATTTAGATAAGTTATAACACGGAACTTCAACCGACGACGAAATTGGGCGTAGTGGCATATCTGTCTTATGGACTTTTGGGAGTCCGTACAGTCTTGGGGCAGTTGCTGAATTTGATATCAGTTTATATTTTTCATATTTTGTAATATGCTCTTGTTTATATAAATCGTTTACTATTTTGTTGTTCATTCTGTGTAATTTTTGTGTCGGATCTACTCGTATGGTTTTATATGTGGTCTTGTCCTCTAACAGCTTCTCCATTTTTTCCCTATAATTTTCCTTATATATAACAACCGTTTTGTTTCCCTTGTCAGATTTTGTGATTACTATTTCGTCCTTATATCTCTCTAAAAACTGTTTTGTTTCTTTGTAAATGTTGAGTATTAATTTATCTTTTTGGTTGTTTTTCACTGTTCTCTTATGAGTCAAAATCCTGTTTGCAATTTTTGATCTGATAACCTCTTTTTCTCTATCATCCGTTTGAGTTTGAACCCATTCCTCCAAATCTGCTATCAAGTTTACTGTTGAGAAGTTTTCGTTGTTCACCGGAAGTGCAAATTTAGGCCCAAGGGATAGCAGCCATTTACTCTCCTCCGGGAAAATAATATTTGTATTATTTATGAACCAAGATGGGTTATATGTTAAATTGTATGTTTGCAATTGTTTTCTTTTCAAGTTCTGAATCTTTGCCGCATGTGTTGATCTATCCATTGATACAATATTTCCATATCTGGTCTTCTGTCTTTTCAAAAAATTGTTATATTCATCATTATTAAGAATTGACATCAGTTCTTGTTCTATGTTTATTCTATCTTTTCTTATATGTCTTATATTAAAGTTTGTTTCTTTTATCTCCAAGTTTATTATCTTAGCATGAAATTTTTGTTCAATTTTACTGAGTTCCTTTGATATTTTTGTCGTTGTAAAAAGTTGTTTAGTGTGTTTCGTCGCATTTATTAAATGTGTAGGTGTAAGTCCGTTTTTTCTGCAAATCAGCAAATATTTTAGTCTTTCCGATTGCTTTGCTAACTTTTTCGTTTCCCTGCAATATTTCTTTAGTAATACGCAGGTCTCCACGTCATATTTTAGCCTTATGTGATCAAAAGTTCGACAATATGAGGAACTTTTTTGATCACATAAGGCTAAAATATGACGTGGAGACCTGCGTATTACTAAAGAAATATTGCAGGGAAACGAAAAAGTTAGCAAAGCAATCGGAAAGACTAAAATATTTGCTGATTTGCAGAAAAAACGGACTTACACCTACACATTTAATAAATGCGACGAAACACACTAAACAACTTTTTACAACGACAAAAATATCAAAGGAACTCAGTAAAATTGAACAAAAATTTCATGCTAAGATAATAAACTTGGAGATAAAAGAAACAAACTTTAATATAAGACATATAAGAAAAGATAGAATAAACATAGAACAAGAACTGATGTCAATTCTTAATAATGATGAATATAACAATTTTTTGAAAAGACAGAAGACCAGATATGGAAATATTGTATCAATGGATAGATCAACACATGCGGCAAAGATTCAGAACTTGAAAAGAAAACAATTGCAAACATACAATTTAACATATAACCCATCTTGGTTCATAAATAATACAAATATTATTTTCCCGGAGGAGAGTAAATGGCTGCTATCCCTTGGGCCTAAATTTGCACTTCCGGTGAACAACGAAAACTTCTCAACAGTAAACTTGATAGCAGATTTGGAGGAATGGGTTCAAACTCAAACGGATGATAGAGAAAAAGAGGTTATCAGATCAAAAATTGCAAACAGGATTTTGACTCATAAGAGAACAGTGGAAAACAACCAAAAAGATAAATTAATACTCAACATTTACAAAGAAACAAAACAGTTTTTAGAGAGATATAAGGACGAAATAGTAATCACAAAATCTGACAAGGGAAACAAAACGGTTGTTATATATAAGGAAAATTATAGGGAAAAAATGGAGAAGCTGTTAGAGGACAAGACCACATATAAAACCATACGAGTAGATCCGACACAAAAATTACACAGAATGAACAACAAAATAGTAAACGATTTATATAAACAAGAGCATATTACAAAATATGAAAAATATAAACTGATATCAAATTCAGCAACTGCCCCAAGACTGTACGGACTCCCAAAAGTCCATAAGACAGATATGCCACTACGCCCAATTTCGTCGTCGGTTGAAGTTCCGTGTTATAACTTATCTAAATATGTAGGAAATATTTTGAAAAATATTATATCAGAAAAATATAATATTAAAAATTCATTGGAATTGAAAAATAGATTAAAAGACATAACATTAAACAATGACAATATATTGATATCACTAGACGTTATATCATTATTTACAAATATTCCAATTCACTTGGCAATAACCAACATTATGACACGGTGGAACATTCTACAAAAACATACAAAGATTCCTAGATCACAATTCTTAAAAATACTCCAATTTTGTTTAAACGACAATAATTATTTCGTTTATGGAGAAACATTTTACAACCAAACTTACGGTATGCCAATGGGAAACCCATTATCCCCAACAATTGCCGACATTGTTCTGGATACACTACTGGAGCAGACAACACAAGAATTAGAGAAAAACGGGGTTCAGATAAAATTTATAACAAAATATGTAGATGATTTGTTCGCAATAATTAGGAAAGGAGATGAAGAAGAAATACTTAAAATATTCAACGGATATCACAACAAAATTAAATTTACTATTGAAAAAGAGGAAAATAATTCTATAGCATATCTGGATATGAAAATCCACAGAAATAATAGGAATATAGAAACAGATTGGTACACAAAAACAGTAGCATCAGGACGTTTAATGAATTATAACTCTACACAACCACAGAAACAGAAAATAAACACTGCTTCAAACCTTATCAACAAAGCTTTAAAACTGAGTGACAACAAATTCAAAAACAAAAATATAAATAAAGTGAAAGATATTTTAATACAGAATAGTTACCCAACCAATATTATAAATAATTTAATAAAAAAGGCTACAACTGAAAATCCCGAAAACGGAAAGATTAACAACACATCTGGCAACACCAAAAAATTTTATAGTCTGTCATACATACCAGGATTAACAGAAAGAAAACAATTAGAAAAAATAATAAACTACGAAGAAGCATCATTAGCACATAAGCCCAACAAAACAATTAACGCGCTTTTTACAAGAACAAAAACAAAAATAGAAAAGGGAGAACAAAGTAATGTAGTATACGAAATAAAATGCATTGGTAAACCAAACGAAAGCTGTGATGACGTATACATAGGAACCACAAAAAGAAGTTTGAACACAAGAGTAGCAGAACACGAAGCTGATATTAGAAAAAATAAACAAACAACAGCTCTAGCACAGCATTGTTTAGAAAAGGGACACACTGCAGATCTTGATAATGTTAACATTTTAGACAAAGAAAGACGAGAGAATAAACGATATACTTTAGAAAGTTTGCGAATACAGCAAAAACAACAACGTGCAATGAATAAAAAGGATGACATAGACAACATTAACGCAAATTATACCATCGCAATAATTTAGTTTAGTTTCTAACTCCAACTGTGATACTTAGTTTATAGATTTTACTGTGATATTTTATTTTTATCTTTGCATTTATTATTTTTAATTTATTTTTTGTGTTTTTATGTCGTGGTGTATAAAAAGAAATTATATGTTTTTGAAAATTAAATGTAAAGATTGACCAAAGATTATTTGTAAGTAAAATTGTTTTTAATACTAATTTATCATGTTGTTGTACTAACTATTGTTCCTTTTGTACATTCTTATATTAACGTTGCCAGATTTAATAAATATTATCCCTGATGAAGCTGGAAAATACCAGAGAAACGTTGGATAAAAAATGAAATAAATTAATCTTTTATTTACATTTAAGGAAATACATGACCTTGAAAGCCCAAATTAGAATATTCTAATACAAATCCCAAAAAAATTAAAAATTAAAAATTATATATTAAAAATTAAAAATTAAAAATTAAAAATTAAAAATTAAAAATTAAAAATTAAAAATTAAAAATTAAAAATTAAAAATTAAAAATTAAAAATTAAAAATTAAAAATTAAAAATTAAAAATTAAAAATTAAAAATTAAAAATTAAAAATTAAAAATTAAAAATTAAAAATTAAAAATTAAAAATTAAAAATTAAAAATTAAAAATTAAAAATTAAAAATTAAAAATTAAAAATTAAAAATTAAAAATTAAAAATTAAAAATTAAAAATTAAAAATTAAAAATTAAAAATTAAAAATTAAAAATTAAAAATTAAAAATTAAAAATTAAAAATTAAAAATTAAAAATTAAAAATTAAAAATTAAAAATTAAGAATTAAAAATTCAAAATTCAAAATTCAAAATTAAAAATTAAAAATTAAAAATTAAAAATTAAAAATTAAAAATTAAAAATTAAAAATTAAAAATTAAAAATTAAAAATTAAAAATTTTAAATTTAAAATTTTAAATTTAAAATGAAAAATTAAAAATTAAACATTAGAAATTAATATTACAAATTAAATATTAAAAATTAAAATTTAAAATTAAAAATTAAAAATTAAAAATTAAAAATTAAAAATTAAAAATTAAAAATTAAAAATTAAAAATTAAAAATTAAAAATTAAAAATTAAAAAATGAAATTTAAAAATTAAAAATTAAAAAGTTAAAATTAAAAATTAAAAATTAAAAAGTAAAAATTAAAAATTAAAATGAGAAATTAAAAATTAAAAATTAAAAATTAAAAATTAAAAATTAAAAATTAAAAACTAAAAATTAAAAATTAAAAATTAAAAATTAAAAGTTAAAAATTAAAAATTAAAAATTAAATATTGAAAATTAAAAATTAAAAATTAAAAATTAACAATTAAAAACAAAAATTAAAAATTAAAAATTAAAAATTAAAAATTAAAAATTAAAAATCAAAAATTAAAAATTAAAAATTAAAAATTAAAAATTTAAAATTAAAAATTAAAAATTAAAAATTAAAAATTAAAAATTAAAAATTAAAAATTAAAAATTAAAAATTAAAAATTAAAAATTAAAAATTAAAATATAAAAATTAAAAATTAAAAATTAAAAATTAAAAATTAAAAATAAAAAATTAAAAATTAAAAACTAAAAATTATATATTAAAAATTAAAAATTAAAAATTAAAAATAAAAAATTAAAAATTAAAAATTAAAAATTAAAAATTAAAAATTAAAAATTAAAAATTAAAAATTAAAAATTAAAAATTAAAAATTAAAAATTAAAAATTAAAAATTAAAAATTAAAAATTTAAAATTAAAAATTAAAAATTAAAAATTAAAAATTAAAAATTAAAAATTAAAAATTAAAAATTTAAAATTAAAAATTAAAAATTAAAAATTAAAAATTAAAAATTAAAAATTAAAAATTAAAAATTAAAAATTAAAAATTAAAAATTAAAAATTAAAAATTAAAAATTAAAAATTAAAAATTAAAAATTAAAAATTAAAAATTAAAAATTAAAAATTAAAAATTAAAAATTAAAAATTAAAAATTAAAAATTAAAAATTAAAAATTAAAAATTAAAAATTAAAAATTAAAAATTAAAAATTAAAAATTAAAAATTAAAAATTAAAAATTAAAAATTAAAAATTAAAAATTAAAAATTAAAAATTAAAAATTAAAAATTAAAAATTAAAAATTAAAAATTAAAAATTAAAAATTAAAAATTAAAAATTAAAAATTAAAAATTAAAAATTAAAAATTAAAAATTAAAAATTAAAAATTAAAAATTAAAAATTAAAAATTAAAAATTAAAAATTAAAAATTAAAAATTAAAAATTAAAAATTAAAAATTAAAAATTAAAAATTAAAAATTAAAAATTAAAATTTAAAAATTGAAAATTAAAAATTAAAAATTAAAAATTAAAAATTATAAATTAAAAATTAAAAACTAAAAATTAAAAATTAAAAATTTAAAATAAAAAATTAAAAATTAAAAACTTAAAATTAAAAATTAAAAATAAAAAATTAAAAATTAGAAATTAAAAATTAAAATTTAAAAATTAAAAATTAAAAATTTAAAATTAAAAATTAAAAATTAAAAATTAAAAATTAAAAATTAAAAACTAAAAATTAAAAATTAAAAATTAAAAATTAAAAATTAAAAATTAAAAATTAAAAATTTAAAATTAAAAATTAAAAATTACAAATTTAAAATTAAAAATTAAAAATTAAAAATTAAAAATTAAAAATTAAAAATTAAAAATTAAAAATTAAAAATTAAAAATTAAAAATTAAAAATTAAAAATTAAAAATTAAAAATTAAAAATTAAAAATTAAAAATTAAAAATTAAAAATTAAAAATTAAAAATTAAAAATTAAAAATTAAAAATTAAAAATTAAAAATTAAAAATTAAAAATTAAAAATTAAAAATTAAAAATTAAAAATTAAAAATTAAAAATTAAAAATTAAAAATTAAAAATTAAAAATTAAAAATTAAAAATTAAAAACTAAAAAATAAAAATTAAAAATTAAAAATTAAAATATAAAAATTAAAAATTTTAAATTTAAAATTAAAAATTAAAAATTTTAAATTAAAAATTAAAAATTAAATATTAAAAATTAAAAATTAAAAATTAAAAATTAAAAATTAAAAATTAAAAATTTAAATTTAAAAATTAAAAATTAAAATTTAAAAATTAAAAATTAAAAATTAAAAATTAAAAATTAAAAATTAAAAATCAAAAATTAAAAATTAAAAATTAAAAATTAAAAATTAAAAATTTAAAATTAAAAATTAAAAATTAAAAATTAAAAATTAAAAATTAAAAATAAAAATTAAAAATTAAAAATTAAAAATTAAAAATTAAAAATTAAAAATTAAAAATTAAAAATTAAAAATTAAAAATTAAAAATTAAAAATTAAAAATTAAAAATTAAAAATTAAAAATTAAAAATTAAAAATTAAAAATTAAAAATTAAAAATTAAAAATTAAAAATTAAAAATTAAAAATTAAAAATTAAAAATTAAAAATTAAAAATTAAAATTTAAAAATTAAAAATTAAAAATTAAAAATTAAAAATTTAAAATTAAAAATTAAACATTAGAAATTAATATTACAAATTAAATATTAAAAATTAAAATTTAAAATAAAAATTAAAAATTAAAAATTAAAAAGTAGAAATTAAAAATTAAAAATTAAAAAGTAAAAATTAAAAATTAAAATGAAAAATTAAAAATTAAAAATTAAAAATTAAAAATTAAATATTTAAAATTAAAAATTAAAAATTAAAAATTAAAAATTAAAAATTAAAAATTAAAAATTAAAAATTAAAAATTAAAAATTAAAAATTAAAAATTAAAAATTAAATCTTAAAAATTAAAAATTAAAAATTAAAAATTAAAAACTAAAAATTAAAAATTAAAAATTAAAAATTAAAAATTAAAAAATTAAAAATTAAAAATTAAAAATTAAAAATTAAAAATTAAAAATTAAAAATTAAAAATTAAAAATTAAAAATTAAAAATTAAAAATTAAAAATTAAAAATTAAAAATTAAAAATTAAAAATTAAAAATTAAAAATTAAAAATTAAAAATTAAAATATAAAAATTAAAAATTAAAAATTAAAAATAAAAAATTAAAAATTAAAAATTAAAAATTAAATATTAAAAATTAAAAATTAAAAATTAAAAATTTAAAATTAAAAATTAAAAAATAAAAATTAAAAATTAAAAATTAAAAATTAAAAATTAAAAATTAAAAATTAAAAATTAAAAATTAAAAATTAAAAATTAAAAATTAAAAATTAAAAATTAAAAATTAAAAATAAAAATTAAAAATTAAAAATTAAAAATTAAAAATTAAAAATTAAAAATTAAAAATTAAAAATTAAAAATTAAAAATTAAAAATTAAAAATTAAAAATTAAAAATTAAAAATTAAAAATTAAAAATTAAAAATTAAAAATTAAAAATTAAAAATTAAAAATATAAATTAAAAATTTAAAATTAAAAATTAAAAATTAAAAACTAAAAACTAAAAATTAAAAATTAAAAATTAGAAATAAAAAATTAAAAATTAAAAATTAAAAATTAAAAATTAAAAATTAAACATTAAAAATTAAAAAATCAAAATTCAAAATTAAAAATTAAAAATTAAAAATTAAAAATTAAAAATTAAAAATTAAAAATTAAAAATTAAAAATTAAAAATTAAAAATTAAAAATTAAAAATTAAAAATTAAAAATTAAAAATTAAAAATTAAAAATTAAAAATTAAAAATTAAAAATTAAAAATTAAAAATTAAAAATTAAAAATTAAAAATTAATAATTAAAAATTAAATATTAAAAATTAAAAATTAAAAATTAAAATTTAAAAATAAAAAATTAAAAATTAAAAATTAAAAATTAAAAATTAAAAATTAAAAATTAAAAATTAAAAATTAAAAATTAAAAATTAAAAATTAAAAATTAAAAATTAAAAATTAAAAATTAAAAATTAAAAATTAAAAATTAAGAATTAAGAATTAAAAATTAAAAATTAAAAATTAAAAATTAAAAATTAAAAATTAAAAATTAAAAATTAAAAATTAAAAATTAAAAATTAAAAATTAAAAATTAAAAATTAAAAATTAAAAATTAAAAATTAAAAATTAAAAATTAAAAATTAAAAATTAAAAATTAAAAATTAAAAATTAAAAATTAAAAATTAAAAATTAAAAATTAAAAATTAAAAATTAAAAATTAAAAATATAAATTAAAAATTTAAAATTAAAAATTAAAAATTAAAAATTAAAAACTAAAAACTAAAAATTAAAAATTAAAAATTAAAAATTAGAAATAAAAAATTAAAAATTAAAAATTAAAAATTAAAAATTAAACATTAAAAATTAAAAATTCAAAATTCAAAATTAAAAATTAAAAATTAAAAATTAAAAATTAAAAATTAAAAATTAAAAATTAAAAATTAAAAATTAAAAATTAAAAATTAAAAATTAAAAATTAAAAATTAAAAATTAATAATTAAAAATTAAAAATTAAAAATTAAAAATTAAAAATTAAAAATTAAAAATTAAAAACTAAAAATTAAAAATTAAAAATTAAAAATTAAAAATTAAAAATTAAAAATTAAAAATTAAAAATTAAAAATTAAAAATTAAAAATTAAAAATTAAAAATTAAAAATTAAAAATTAAAAATTAAAAATTAAAAATTAAAAATTAAAAATTAAAAATTAAAAATTAAAAATTAAAAATTAAAAATTAAAAATTAAGAATTAAGAATTAAAAATTAAAAATTAAAAATTAAAAATTAAAAATTTAAAATTAAAAATTAAAAATTAAAAATTAAAAATTAAAAATTAAAAATTAAAAATTAAAACTTAAAAATTAAAAATTAAAAATTAAAAATTAAAAATTAAAAATTAAAAATTAAAAATTAAAAATTAAAAATTAAAAATTAAAAATTAAAAATTAAAAATTAAAAATTAAAAATTAAAAATTAAAAATTAAAAATTAAAAATTAAAAATTAAAAATTAAAAATTAAAAATTAAAAATTAAAATATTAAAATTAAAAATTAAAAATTAAAAATTAAAAATTAAAAATTAAAAATTAAAAATTAAAAATTAAAAATTAAAAATTAAAAATTAAAAATTAAAAATTAAAAATTAAAAATTAAAAATTAAAAATTAAAAATTAAAATTAAAAATTAAAAATTAAAAATTAAAAATTAAAAATTAAAAATTAAAAATTAAAAATTAAAAATTAAAAATTAAAAATTAAAAATTAAAAATTAAAAATTAAAAATTAAAAATTAAAAATTAAAAATTAAAAATTAAAAATTAAAAATTAAAAATTAAAAATTAAAAATTAAAAATTAAAAATTAAAAATTAAAAATTAAAAATTAAAAATTAAAAATTAAAAATTAAAAATTAAAAATTAAAATTAAAAATTAAAAATTAAAAATTAAAAATTAAAAATTAAAAATTAAAAATTAAAATTAAAAATTAAAAATTAAAAATTAAAAATTAAAAATTAAAAATTAAAAATTAAAAATTAAAAATTAAAAATTAAAAATTAAAAATTAAAAATTAAAAATTAAAAATTAAAAATTAAAAATTAAAAATTAAAAATTAAAAATTAAAAATTAAAA
The DNA here is from genome assembly GCA_963682025.1 of Cordilura impudica. Lineage (NCBI taxonomy): Eukaryota > Metazoa > Arthropoda > Insecta > Diptera > Scathophagidae > Cordilura > Cordilura impudica. The sequence continues at coordinate 26,802 of CAVMKG010000620.1, forward strand.
ATTAAAAATTAAAAATTAAAAATTAAAAATTAAAAATTAAAAATTAAAAATTAAAAATTAAAAATTAAAAATTAAAAATTAAAAATTAAAAATTAAAAATTAAAAATTAAAAATTAAAAATTAAAAATTAAAAATTAAAAATTAAAAATTAATAATTAAAAATTAAAAATTAAAAATTAAAAATTAAAAATTAAAAATTAAAAATTAAAAATTAAAAATTAAAAATTAAAAATTAAAAATTAAAAATTAAAAATTAAAAATTAAAAATTAAAAATTAAAAATTAAAAATTAAAAATTAAAAATTAAAAATTAAAGATTAAAATTAAAAATTAAAAATTAAAAATTAAAAATTAAAAATTAAAAATTAAAAATTAAAAATTAAAAATTAAAAATTAAAAATTAAAAATTAAAAATTAAAAATTAAAAATTAAAAATTAAAAATTAAAAATTAAAAATTAAAAATTAAAAATTAAAAATTAAAAATTAAAAATTAAAAATTAAAAATTAAAAATTAAAAATTAAAAATTAAAAATTAAAAATTAAAAATTAAAAATTAAAAATTAAAAATTAAAAATTAAAAATTAAAAATTAAAAATTAAAAATTAAAAATTAAAAATTAAAAATTAAAAATTAAAAATTAAAAATTAAAAATTAAAAATTAAAAATTAAAAATTAAAAATTAAAAATTAAAAATTAAAAATTAAAAATTAAAAATTAAAAATTAAAAATTAAAAATTAAAAATTAAAAATTAAAAATTAAAAATTAAAAATTAAAAATTAAAAATTAAAAATTAAAAATTAGAAATAAAAAATTAAAGATTAAAAATTAAAGATTAAAAATTAAAAATTAAAAATTAAAAATTAAAAATTAAAAATTAAACATTAAAAATTAAAAATTAAAAATTAAAAATTAAAAATTAAAAATTAAAAATTAAAAATTAAAATTAAAAATTAAAAATAAAAATTAAAAATTAAAAATTAAAAATTAAAAATTAAAAATTAAAAATTAAAAATAAAAATTAAAAATTAAAAATTAAAAATTAAAAATTAAAAATTAAAAATTAAAAATTAAAAATTAAAAATTAAAAATTAAAAATTAAAAATTAAAAATTAAAAATTAAAAATTAAAAATTAAAAATTAAAAATTAAAAATTAAAAATTAAAAATTAAAAATTAAAAATTAAAAATTAAAAATTAAAAATTAAAAATTAAAAATTAAAAATTAAAAATTAAAAATTAAAAATTAAAAATTAAAAATTAAAAATTAAAAATTAAAAATTAAAAATTAAAAATTAAAAATTAAAAATTAAAAATTAAAAATTAAAAATTAAAAATTAGAAATTAAAAATTAAAAATTAAAAATTAAAAATTAAAAATAAAAATTAAAAATTAAAAATTAAAAATTAAAAATTAAAAATTAAAAATTAAAAATTAAAAATTAAAAATTAAAAATTAAAAATAAAAAATTAAAATTAAAAATTAAAAATAAAAAATTAAAAATTAAAAATTAAAAATTAAAAATTAAAAATTAAAAATTTAAAATTTAAAATTTAAAATTTAAAATTAAACATTAGAAATTAATATTACAAATTAAATATTAAAAATTAAAATTTAAAATTAAAAATTAAAAATTAAAAATTAAAAATTAAAAATTAAAAATTAAAAATTAAAAATTATAAAGTAAAAATTAAAAATTAAAATGAAAAATTAAAAATTAAGAATTAAAAATTAAAAATTAAAAATTGAAAATTAAAAATTAAAAATTAAAAATTAAAAACTAAAAATTAAAAATTAAAAATTAAAAATTAAAATAAAAAATTAAAAATTAAAAATTAAAAATTAAAAATTAAAAATTAAAAATTAAAAATTAAAAATTAAAAATTAAAAATTAAAAATTAAAAATTAAAAATTAAAAATTAAAAATTAAAAATTAAAAATTAAAAATTAAAAATTAAAAATTAAAAATTAAAAATTAAAAATTAAAAATTAAAAATTAAAAATTAAAAATTAAAAATTAAAAATTAAAAATTAAAAATTAAAAATTAAAATATAAAAATTAAAAATTAAAAATTAAAAATTAAAAATTAAAAATTAAAAATTAAAAATTAAAAATTAAAAATTAAAAATTAAAAATTAAAAATTAAAAATTAAAAATTAAAAATTAAAAATTAAAAATTAAAAATTAAAAATTAAAAATTAAAAATTAAAAATTAAAAATTAAAAATTAAAATTAAAAATTAAAAATTAAAAATTAAAAATTAAAAATTAAAAATTAAAAATTAAAAATTAAAATTAAAAATTAAAAATTAAAAATTAAAAATTAAAAATTAAAATTAAAAATTAAAAATTAAAAAATTAAAAATTAAAAATTAAAAATTAAAAATTAAAAATTAAAAATTAAAAATTAAAAATTAAAAATTAAAAATTAAAAATTAAAATTAAAAATTAAAATTAAAAATTAAAAATTAAAAATTAAAATAATTAAAAATTAAAAATTAAAAATTAAAAATTAAAAATTAAAAATTAAAAATTAAAAATTAAAAATTAAAAATTAAAAATATAAAAATTAAAAATTAAAAATTAAAAATTAAAAATTAAAATTAAAATTAAAAATAAAAATTAAAAATTAAAAATAAAAATTAAAAATTAAAAATTAAAAATTAAAAATTAAAAATTAAAATTAAAAATTAAAAATTAAAAATTAAAAATTAAAAATTAAAAATTAAAAATTAAAAATTAAAAATTAAAAATTAAAAATTAAAAATTAAAAATTAAAAAAATTAAAAATTAAAAATTAAAAATTAAAAATTAAAAAATTAAAAATTAAAAATTAAAAATTAAAAATTAAAAATTAAAAATTAAAAATTAAAAATTAAAAATTAAAAATTAAAAATTAAAAATTAAAAATTAAAAATTAAAAATTAAAAATTAAAAATTAAAATTAAAAATTAAAAAATTAAAAATTAAAAATTAAAAATTAAAAATTAAAAATTAAAAATTAAAAATTAAAAATTAAAAATTAAAAATTAAAAATTAAAAATTAAAAATTAAAAATTAAAAATTAAAAATTAAAAATTAAAAATTAAAAATTAAAAATTAAAAATTAAAAATTAAAAATTAAAAATTAAAAATTAAAAATTAAAAATTAAAAATTAAAAATTAAAAATTAAAATTAAAAACTGAAAATTAAAAATTAAAAATTAAAAATTAAAATTAAAAAGTAAAAATTAAAAATTAAAAATTAAAAATTAAAAATTAAAAATTAAAAATTAAAAATTAAAAATTAAAAATTAAAAATTAAAAATTCAAAATTAAAAATTAAAAATTAAAAATTAAAAATTAAAAATTAAAAATTAAAAATTAAAAATTAAAAATTAAAAACTAAAAATTAAAAATTAAAAACTAAAAATTAAAAATTAAAAATTAAAAATTAAAAATTAAAAATTAAAAATTAAAAATTAAAAATTAAAAATTAAAAATTAAAAATTAAAAATTAAAAATTAAAAATTAAAAATTAAAAATTAAAAATTAAAAATTAATAATTAAAAGTTAATAATTAAAAATTAAAAATTAAAAATTAAAAATTAAAAATTAAAAATTAAAAATTAAAAATTAAAAATTAAAAATTAAAAATTAAAAATTAAAATTAAAAATTAAAAATTAAAAATTAAAAATTAAAAATTAAAAATTAAAAATTAAAAATTAAAAATTAAAAATTAAAAATTAAAAATTAAAAATTAAAAATTAAAAATTAAAAATTAAAAATTAAAAATTAAAAATTAAAAATTAAAAATTAAAAATTAAAAATTAAAAATTAAAAATTAAAAATTAAAAATTAAAAATTAAAAATTAAAAATTAAAAATTAAAAATTAAAAATTAAAAATTAAAAATTAAAAATTAAAAATTAAAAATTAAAAATTAAAAATTAAAAATTAAAAATTAAAAATTAAAAATTAAAAATTAAAAATTAAAAATATAAATTAAAAATTTAAAATTAAAAATTAAAAATTAAAAATTAAAAATTAAAAATTAAAAATTAAAAATTAAAAACTAAAAATTAAAAATTAAAAATAAAAAATTAGAAATAAAAAATTAAAAATTAAAAATTAAACATTAAAAATTAAAAATTAAAAATTCAAAATTCAAAATTCAAAATTAAAAATTAAAAATTAAAAATTAAAAATTAAAAATTAAAAATTAAAAATTAAAAATTAAAAATTAAAAATTAAAAATTAAAAATTAAAAATTAAAAATTAAAAATTAAAAATTAAAAATTAAAAATTAAAAATTAAAAATTAAAAATTAAAAATTAAAAATTAAAAATTAAAAATTAAAAATTAAAAATTAAAAATTAAAAATTAAAAATTAAAAATTAAAAATTAAAAATTAAAAATTAAAAATTAAAAATTAAAAATTAAAAATTAAAAATTAAAAATTAAAAATTAAAAATTAAAAATTAAAAATTAAAAATTAAAAATTAAAAATTAAAAATTAAAAATTAAAAATTAAAAATTAAAAATTAAAAATTAAAAATTAAAAATTAAAAATTAAAATTAAGAATTAAAAATTAAAAATTAAAAATTAAAAATTAAAAATTAAAAATTAAAAATTAAAAATTAAAAATTAAAAATTAAAAATTAAAAATTAAAAATTAAAAATTAAAAATTAAAAATTAAAAATTAAAAATTAAAAATTAAAAATTAAAAATTAAAAATTAAAAATTAAAAATTAAAAATTAAAAATTAAAAATTAAAAATTAAAAATTAAAAATTAAAAATTAAAAATTAAAAATTAAAAATTAAAAATTAAAAATTAAAAATTAAAAATTAAAAATTAAAAATTAAAAATTAAAAATTAAAAATTAAAAATTTAAAATTTAAAATTTAAAATTTAAAATTTAAAATTTAAAATTTAAAATTTAAAATTTAAAATTTAAAATTTAAAATTAAAA
>CAVMKG010000621.1:10000-30906 GCA_963682025.1 Cordilura impudica
TTTTAATTTTTAATTTTTAATTTATAATTTTTAATTTTTAATTTTTAATTTTTAATTTTAAATTTTTAATTTTAATTATTAATTTTTAATTTTTAATTTTTAGTTCTTAATTTTTAATTTTTAATTTTAAATTTTTAATTTAAAATTTTTTATTTTTAATTTTAATTTTTAATTTTTAATTTTTAATTTTTAATTTTTAATTTTTAATTTTTAATTTTTAATTTTTAATTTTTAATTTTTAATTTTTAATTTTTAATTTTTAATTTTTAATTTTTAATTTTTAATTTTTAATTTTTAATTTTTAATTTTTAATTTTTAATTTTTAATTTTTAATTTTTAATTTTTAATTTTTAATTTTTAATTTTTAATTTTTAATTTTTAATTTTTAATTTTTAATTTTTAATTTTTAATTTTTAATTTTTAATTTTTAATTTTTAATTTTTAATTTTTAATTTTTAATTTTTAATTTTTAATTTTTAATTTTTAATTTTTAATTTTTAATTTTTAATTTTTAATTTATTAATTTTTAATTTTTAATTTTTAATTTTTAATTTTTAATTTTTAATTTTAATTTTAATTTTTAATTTTTAATTTTTAATTTTTAATTTTTAATTTTTAATTTTTTAATTTTTAATTTTTAATATTTAATATTTAATTTTTAATTTTTAATTTTTAATTTTTATTTATAAATTTTAAATTTTTAATTTTTAAGTTTTAATTTTTAATTTTTAACTTTGGATTTTTAATTTTTAATTTTTAATTTTAAAATTTTTAATTTTTAATTTTTAATTAATAAATTTTAAATTTTTAATTTTTATTTTTAATTTTTAATTTTATATTTTTAATTTTTAATTTTTAATTTTTAATTTTTAATTTTTAATTTTTTATTTTTAATTTTTAATTTTTAATTTTTAATTTTTAATTTTTAATTTTTAATTTTTAATTTTTAATTTTTAATTTTTAATTTTTAATTTTTAATTTTTAATTTTTAATTTTTAATTTTTAATTTTTAATTTTTAATTTTTAATTTTTAATTTTTAATTTTTAATTCTTAATTTTTGATTTTTAATTTTTAATTTTATTTTTTAATTTTTAATTTTTAATTCTTAACTTTTAATTTTTAATTTTTAATTTTTAATTTATAATTTTTAATTTTTAATTTTTAATTATTAATTTTTAGTTTTTAATTTTTAATTTTTAATATTTAATTTTTAATTTTTAATTTTAATTTTAATTTATAATTTTTAATTTTTAAATTTTTATTTTTAATTTTTAATTTTTAATTTTTAATTTTTTATTTTTAATTTTATATTTTAAATATTAAATTTTTAATTTTTTATTTTTAATATTTAATTTTTAATTTTTAATTTTTAATTTTTAAATTTTAATTTTTTATTTTTAATTTTTAATTTTTAAATTTTAATTTTTAATTTTTAACTTTGGATTTTTAATTTTTAATTTTAATATTTTAAAATTTTTAATTTTTAATTTTTAATTTTTAATTTTTAATTTTTAATTTTTAATTTTTAATTTAAAAATTTTAAATTTTTAATTTTTAATTTTTAATTTTTAATTTTTTATTTTTAATTTTTAATTTTTAATTTTTAATTTTTAATTTTTAATTTTTAATTTTTAATTTTTAATTTTTAATTTTTAATTTTTAATTTTTAATTTTTAATTTTTAATTTTTAATTTTTAATTTTTAATTTTTAATTTTTAATTTTTAATTTTTAATTTTTAATTTTTAATTTTTAATTTTTAATTTTTAATTTTTAATTTTTAATTTTTAATTTTTAATTTTTAATTTTTAATTTTTAATTTTTAATTTTTAATTTTTAATTTTTAATTTTTAATTTTTAATTTTTAATTTTTAATTTTTAATTTTTAATTTTTAATTTTTAATTTTTAATTTTTAATTTTTAATTTTTAATTTTTAATTTTTAATTTTTAATTTTTAATTTTTAATTTTTAATTTTTAATTTTTAATTTTTAATTTTTAATTTTTAATTTTTAATTTTTAATTTTTAATTTTTAATTTTTAATTTTTAATTTTTAATTTTTAATTTTTAATTTTTAATTTTTAATTTTTAAATTTTTAATTTTTAATTTTTAATTTTTAATTTTTAATTTTTAATTTTTAATTTTTAATTTTTAATTTTTAATTTTTAATTTTTAATTTTTAATTTTTAATTTTTAATTTTTTAATTTTTAATTTTTAATATTTAATATTTAATTTTTAATTTTTAATTTTTATTTATAAATTTTAAATTTTTAATTTTTAAGTTTTAATTTTTAATTTTTAACTTTGGATTTTTAATTTTTTTTTTTTTTAATTTTTAATTTTTAATTTTTAATTTTTAATTTTTAATTTTTAATTAATAAATTTTAAATTTTTAATTTTTAATTTTTATTTTTAATTTTTAATTTTTTATTTTTAATTTTTAATTTTTAATTTTTAATTTTTAATTTTTAATTTTTAATTTTTAATTTTTTTATTTTTAATTTTTAATTTTTAATTTTTAATTTTTAATTTTTAATTTTTAATTTTTAATTTTTAATTTTTAATTTTTAATTTTTAATTTTTAATTTTTAATTTTTAATTTTTAATTTTTAATTTTTAATTTTTAATTTTTAATTTTTAATTCTTAATTTTTAATTTTTTATTTTTAATTTTTAATTTTTAATTTTTAATTTTTAATTTTTAATTTTTAATTTTTAACTTTTAATTTTTAATTTTTAATTTATAATTTTTAATTTTTAATTTTTAATTTTTAATTTTTAATTTTTAATTTTTAGTTTTTAATTTTTAATATTTAATATTTAATTTTTAATTTTTAATTTTTAATTTTAATTTTAATTTTAATTTATAATTTTTAATTTTTAAATTTTTATTTTTAATTTTTAATTTTTAATTTTTAATTTTTAATTTTTAATTTTTAATTTTTAATTTTTTATTTTTAATTTTATATTTTAAATATTAAATTTTTAATTTTTTATTTTTAATATTTAATTTTTAATTTTTAATTTTTAATTTTTAATTTTTAATTTTAAATTTTTAATTTTTAATTTTAATTTTTAATTCTTAATTTTTAATTTTTAATTTTTAATTATTAATTTTTAATTTTTAATGTTTAATTTTTAAGTTTTAATTTTAAATTTTTAATTTTTAATTTTTAATTTTTAATTTTTAATTTTTAATTTTTAATTTTTAATTTTTAATTTTTAATTTTAAAATTTTTAATTTTTAATTTTTAATTAATAAATTTTAAATTTTTAATTTTTAATTTTTAATCTTTAATTTTTAATTTTTAATTTTTAATTTTCAAACCCAACGAATTTAATAGCTCAAAAGAAGGAGCTTGATTCACTGAGTGTTCTTAGACCCATGTCAACAGCCTACGTTAATTAGAACTCTAGTTATAGAGGTTTGAGGGAAGAAAAATATTGAAAAAAATCTTGAATGCAAAGTTTATTCATAAATTCTTTTAATATATAAGATTTTTAATTTTTAATTTTAAATTATTAATTTTTTATTTCTTATTTTTAATATTTAAGTTTAAATTTTTAATTTTTATTTTTAATTTTTAATTTTTAATTTTTAATTTTTAATTTTTAATTTTTAATTTTTAATTTTTAATTTTTAATTTTTAATTTTTAATTTTTAATTTTTAATTTTTAATTTTTAATTTTTAATTTTTAATTTTTAATTTTTAATTTTTAATTTTTAATTTTTAATTTTTAATTTTTAATTTTTAATTTTTAATTTTTAATTTTTAATTTTTAATTTTTAATTTTTAATTTTTATTTTTTAATTTTTATTTTTTATTTTTTAATTTTTAATTTTTAATTTTTAATTTTTAATTTTTAATTTTTAATTTTTAATTTTTAATTTTTAATTTTTAATTTTTAATTTTTAATTTTTAATTTTTAATTTTTAATTTTTAATTTTTAATTTTTAATTTTTAATTTTTAATTTTTAATTTTTAATTTTTAATTTTTAATTTTTAATTTTTAATTTTTAATTTTTAATTTTTAATTTTTAATTTTTAATTTTTAAGTTTTAATTTTTAATTTTTAATTTTTAATTTTTAATTTTTAATTTTTAATTTTTAATTTTTAATTTTTAATTTTTAATTTTTAATTTTTAATTTTTAATTTTTAATTTTTAATTTTTAATTTTTAATTTTTAATTTTTAATTTTTAATTTTTAAATTTTAAATTTTAATTTTTAATTTTTAATTTTTAATTTTTAATTTTTAATTTTTAATTTTTAATTTTTAATTTTTAATTTTTAATTTTTAATTTTTAATTTTTAATTTTTAATTTTTAATTTTTAATTTTTAATTTTTAATTTTTAATTTTTTAATTTTTAATTTTTAATATTTAATATTTAATTTTTAATTTTTAATTTTTAATTTTTATTTATAAATTTTAAATTTTTAATTTTTAAGTTTTAATTTTTAATTTTTAACTTTGGATTTTTAATTTTTATTTTTAATTTTTAATTTTTAATTTTTAATTTTTAATTTTTAATTTTTAATTTTTAATTAATAAATTTTAAATTTTTAATTTTTAATTTTTATTTTTAATTTTTAATTTTTTATTTTTAATTTTTAATTTTTAATTTTTAATTTTTAATTTTTAATTTTTAATTTTTAATTTTTAATTTTTTTATTTTTAATTTTTAATTTTTAATTTTTAATTTTTAATTTTTAATTTTTAATTTTTAATTTTTAATTTTTAATTTTTAATTTTTAATTTTTAGTTTTTAATTTTTAATTTTTAATTTTTAATTTTTAATTTTTAATTTTTAATTTTTAATTCTTAATTTTTAATTTTTTATTTTTAATTTTTAATTTTTAATTTTTAATTTTTAATTTTTAATTTTTAATTTTTAATTTTTAACTTTTAATTTTTAATTTTTAATTTATAATTTTTAATTTTTAATTTTTAATTTTTAATTTTTAGTTTTTAATTTTTAATATTTAATATTTAATTTTTAATTTTTAATTTTTAATTTTTAATTTTAATTTTAATTTTAATTTTAATTTATAATTTTTAATTTTTAAATTTTTATTTTTAATTTTTAATTTTTAATTTTTAATTTTTAATTTTTTATTTTTAATTTTATATTTTAAATATTAAATTTTTAATTTTTTATTTTTAATATTTAATTTTTAATTTTTAATTTTAAATTTTTAATTTTTAATTTTAATTTTTAATTCTTAATTTTTAATTTTTAATTTTTAATTATTAATTTTTAATTTTTAATGTTTAATTTTTAAGTTTTAATTTTAAATTTTTAATTTTTAATTTTTAATTTTTAATTTTTAATTTTTAATTTTTAATTTTTAATTTTTAATTTTTAATTTTAAAATTTTTAATTTTTAATTTTTAATTAATAAATTTTAAATTTTTAATTTTTAATTTTTAATCTTTAATTTTTAATTTTTAATTTTTAATTTTTAATTTTCAAACCCAACGAATTTAATAGCTCAAAAGAAGGAGCTTGATCCACTGAGTGTTCTTAGACCTATGTCAACAGCCTACGTTAATTAGAACTCTAGTTATAGAGGTTTGAGGGAAGAAAAATATTGAAAAAAATCTTGAATGCAAAGTTTATTCATAAATTCTTTTAATATATAAGATTTTTAATTTTTAATTTTAAATTATTAATTTTTTATTTCTTATTTTTAATATTTAAGTTTAAATTTTTAATTTTTATTTTTAATTTTTAATTTTTAATTTTTAATTTTTAATTTTTAATTTTTAATTTTTAATTTTTAATTATTAATTTTTAATTTTTAATGTTTAATTTTTAAGTTTTAATTTTAAATTTTTAATTTTTAATTTTTAATTTTTAATTTTTAATTTTTAATTTTTAATTTTTAATTTTAAAATTTTTAATTTTTAATTTTTAATTAATAAATTTTAAATTTTTAATTTTTAATTTTTAATCTTTAATTTTTAATTTTTAATTTTTAATTTTCAAACCCAACGAATTTAATAGCTCAAAAGAAGGAGCTTGATCCACTGAGTGTTCTTAGACCTATGTCAACAGCCTACGTTAATTAGAACTCTAGTTATAGAGGTTTGAGGGAAGAAAAATATTGAAAAAAATCTTGAATGCAAAGTTTATTCATAAATTCTTTTAATATATAAGATTTTTAATTTTTAATTTTAAATTATTAATTTTTTATTTCTTATTTTTAATATTTAAGTTTAAATTTTTAATTTTTATTTTTAATTTTTAATTTTTAATTTTTAATTTTTAATTTTTAATTTTTAATTTTTAATTTTTAATTTTTAATTTTTAATTTTTAATTTTTAATTTTTAATTTTTAATTTTTAATTTTTAATTTTTAATTTTTAATTTTTAATTTTTAATTTTTAATTTTTAATTTTTAATTTTTAATTTTTAATTTTTAATTTTTAATTTTTAATTTTTAATTTTTAATTTTTAATTTTTAATTTTTAATTTTTATTTTTTAATTTTTATTTTTTAATTTTTAATTTTTAATTTTTAATTTTTAATTTTTAATTTTTAATTTTTAATTTTTAATTTTTAATTTTTAATTTTTAATTTTTAATTTTTAATTTTTAATTTTTAATTTTTAATTTTTAATTTTTAATTTTTAATTTTTAATTTTTAATTTTTAATTTTTAATTTTTAATTTTTAATTTTTAATTTTTAATTTTTAATTTTTAATTTTTAATTTTTAATTTTTAAGTTTTAATTTTTAATTTTTAATTTTTAATTTTTAATTTTTAATTTTTAATTTTTAATTTTTAATTTTTAATTTTTAATTTTTAATTTTTAATTTTTAATTTTTAATTTTTAATTTTTAATTTTTAATTTTTAATTTTTAAATTTTAATTTTTAATTTTTAATTTTTAATTTTTAATTTTTAATTTTTAATTTTTAATTTTTAATTTTTAATTTTTAATTTTTAATTTTTAATTTTTAATTTTTAATATTTTAATTTTTAATTTTTAATATTTAATATTTAATTTTTAATTTTTAATTTTTATTTATAAATTTTAAATTTTTAATTTTTAAGTTTTAATTTTTAATTTTTAACTTTGGATTTTTAATTTTTATTTTTAATTTTTAATTTTTAATTTTTAATTTTTAATTTTTAATTAATAAATTTTAAATTTTTAATTTTTAATTTTTATTTTTAATTTTTAATTTTTTATTTTTAATTTTTAATTTTTAATTTTTAATTTTTAATTTTTAATTTTTAATTTTTAATTTTTAATTTTTAATTTTTAATTTTTAATTTTTAATTTTTTTATTTTTAATTTTTAATTTTTAATTTTTAATTTTTAATTTTTAATTTTTAATTTTTAATTTTTAATTTTTAATTTTTAATTTTTAATTTTTAATTTTTAATTTCTAATTTTTAATTTTTAATTTTTAATTTTTAATTTTTAATTCTTAATTTTTAATTTTTTATTTTTAATTTTTAATTTTTAATTTTTAATTTTTAATTTTTAACTTTTAATTTTTAATTTTTAATTTATAATTTTTAATTTTTAATTTTTAATTTTTAATTTTTAATTTTTAGTTTTTAATTTTTAATATTTAATATTTAATTTTTAATTTTTAATTTTTAATTTTTAATTTTAATTTTAATTTTAATTTATAATTTTTAATTTTTAAATTTTTATTTTTAATTTTTAATTTTTAATTTTTAATTTTTAATTTTTTATTTTTAATTTTATATTTTAAATATTAAATTTTTAATTTTTTATTTTTAAAATTTAATTTTTAATTTTTAATTTTTAATTTTAAATTTTTAATTTTTAATTTTAATTTTTAATTCTTAATTTTTAATTTTTAATTTTTAATTATTAATTTTTAATTTTTAATGTTTAATTTTTAAGTTTTAATTTTAAATTTTTAATTTTTAATTTTTAATTTTTAATTTTTAATTTTTAATTTTTAATTTTTAATTTTTAATTTTTAATTTTTAATTTTTAATTTTTAATTTTAAAATTTTTAATTTTTAATTTTTAATTAATAAATTTTAAATTTTTAATTTTTAATTTTTAATCTTTAATTTTTAATTTTTAATTTTTAATTTTCAAACCCAACGAATTTAATAGCTCAAAAGAAGGAGCTTGATCCACTGAGTGTTCTTAGACCTATGTCAACAGCCTACGTTAATTAGAACTCTAGTTATAGAGGTTTGAGGGAAGAAAAATATTGAAAAAAATCTTGAATGCAAAGTTTATTCATAAATTCTTTTAATATATAAGATTTTTAATTTTTAATTTTAAATTATTAATTTTTTATTTCTTATTTTTAATATTTAAGTTTAAATTTTTAATTTTTATTTTTAATTTTTAATTTTTAATTTTTAATTTTTAATTTTTAATTTTTAATTTTTAATTTTTAATTTTTAATTTTTAATTTTTAATTTTTAATTTTTAATTTTTAATTTTTAATTTTTAATTTTTAATTTTTAATTTTTAATTTTTAATTTTTAATTTTTAATTTTTAATTTTTAATTTTTAATTTTTAATTTTTAATTTTTAATTTTTAATTTTTAATTTTTATTTTTTAATTTTTATTTTTTAATTTTTAATTTTTAATTTTTAATTTTTAATTTTTAATTTTTAATTTTTAATTTTTAATTTTTAATTTTTAATTTTTAATTTTTAATTTTTAATTTTTAATTTTTAATTTTTAATTTTTAATTTTTAATTTTTAATTTTTAATTTTTAATTTTTAATTTTTAATTTTTAATTTTTAATTTTTAATTTTTAATTTTTAATTTTTAATTTTTAATTTTTAATTTTTAATTTTTAATTTTTAATTTTTAATTTTTAATTTTTAATTTTTAATTTTTAATTTTTAATTTTTAATTTTTAATTTTTAATTTTTAATTTTTAATTTTTAATTTTTAATTTTAAATTTTAAATTTTTAATTTTAATTTTTAATTTTTAATTTTTAGTTCTTAATTTTTAATTTTTAAATTTTTAATTTAAAATTTTTTATTTTTAATTTTAATTTTTAATTTTTAATTTTTAATTTTTAATTTTTAATTTTAAATTTTTAATTTTTAATTTTTAACTTTTAATATTTAATTTTTAATTTTTAATTTATAATTTTTAATTTTTAATTTTTGATTTTTAATTTTAAATTTTTAATTTTTAATTTTTAATTTTTAATTTTTAATTTTTAATTTTAATTTTTAATTTTTAATTTTTAATTTTTTAATTTTTAATTTTTAATATTTAATATTTAATTTTTAATTTTTAATTTTTATTTATAAATTTTAATTTTTTATTTTTAATTTTTAATTTTTAAGTTTTAATTATTAATTTTTAACTTTGGATTTTTAATTTTTAATTTTTAATTTTAAAATTTTTAGTTTTTAAGTTTATTATTTTTTATAAAAATAAAAAATCTTATTTTCGATCTTTATCATTTTAATGATTGAGTTTGAAATTATTCAGGCTCAAGATCAAATTTTTTTACTTTAAATAAAGCAAAAACATTGGCACATTTGTTTCAAAAAATTGATCTATACTCTGCATGACAGGTTATACAGCTGTTTCGGGAAGAGTCACCAACCCTCATCAGTAACCAAAAGCAGTAGATAGTTTGTTTGGTAAAAAGTTAAACTCATATATATTTGCTGAAAACAACCAAATGAGAATTCAAGCAAAAGTTATACTATTTAAGCCTCTTCCAATATAACAAACTAAAAATATAGAACAACTTTGAAACAAATATGTTTTTATTTAAAGTAAAAACATTTGATCTTGAGCCTGAATAATTTCAAACTCAATCATTAAAATGATAAAGATCGAAAATAAGATTTTTTATTTTTATTAAAAATAATAAACTTAAAAATACGGAGGGCACGCCGTTAACGCTAAATGTAAGTTTAGCAAAAACAAATTGTTTTTCTTGTTTTTTTCAAGACAAAAACAAACATGTATATTGTAGTATGCAATGTGTACTCGTATACAAAATATATTTGTTTCAAAGTTGTTCTATATTTTTAGTTTGTTATATTGGAAGAGGCTTAAATAGTATAACTTTTGCTTGAATTCTCATTTGGTTGTTTTCAGCAAATATATATGAATTTAACTTTTTACCAAACAAACTATCTACTGCTTTTGGTTACTGATGAGGGTTGGTGACTCTTCCCGAAACAGCTGTATAGCCTGTCATGCAGAGTATAGATCAATTTTTTGAAACAAATGTGCCAATGTTTTTGCTTTATTTAAAGTAAAAACATTTGATCTTGAGCCTGAATAATTTCAAACTCAATCATTAAAATGATAAAGATCGAAAATAAGATTTTTTATTTTTATAAAAAATAATAAACTTAAAAATACGGAGGGCACGCCGTTAACGCTAAATGTAAGTTTAGCAAAAACAAATTGTTTTTCTTGTTTTTTTTCAAGACAAAAACAAACATGTATATTGTAGTATGCAATGTGTACTCGTATACAAAACATATTTGTTTCAAAGTTGTTCTATATTTTTAGTTTGTTATATTGGAAGAGGCTTAAATAGTATAACTTTTGCTTGAATTCTCATTTGGTTGTTTTCAGCAAATATATATGAATTTAACTTTTTACCAAACAAACTATCTACTGCTTTTGGTTACTGATGAGGGTTGGTGACTCTTCCCGAAACAGCTGTATAACATGTCATGCAGAGTATAGATCAATTTTTTGAAACAAATGTGCCAATGTTTTTGCTTTATTTAAAGTAAAAACATTTGATCTTGAGCCTGAATAATTTCAAACTCAATCATTAAAATGATAAAGATCGAAAATAAGATTTTTATTTTTATAAAAAATAATAAACTTAAAAATACGGAGGGCACGCCGTTAACGCTAAATGTAAGTTTAGCAAAAACAAATTGTTTTTCTTGTTTTTTTTTCAAGACAAAAACAAACATGTATATTGTAGTATGCAATGTGTACTCGTATACAAAACATATTTGTTTCAAAGTTGTTCTATATTTTTAGTTTGTTATATTGGAAGAGGCTTAAATAGTATAACTTTTGCTTGAATTCTCATTTGGTTGTTTTCAGCAAATATATATGAATTTAACTTTTTACCAAACAAACTATCTACTGCTTTTGGTTACTGATGAGGGTTGGTGACTCTTCCCGAAACAGCTGTATAACCTGTCATGCAGAGTATAGATCAATTTTTTGAAACAAATGTGCCAATGTTTTTGCTTTATTTAAAGTAAAAACATTTGATCTTGAGCCTGAATAATTTCAAACTCAATCATTTTTAATTTTTAATTTTTAATTTTTAATTTTTAATTTTTTAATTTTTAATTTTTAATTTTTAATTTTTAATTTTTAATTTTTAATTTTTAATTTTTAATTTTTAATTTTTAATTTTTAATTTTTAATTTTTAATTTTTAATTTTTAATTTTTAATTTTTAATTTTTAGTTTTTAATTTTTAATTTTTAATTTTTAATTTTTAATTTTTAATTTTTAATTTTTAATTTTTAATTTTTAATTTTTAATTTTTAATTTTTAATTTCTAATTTTTAATTTTTAATTTTTAATTTTTAATTTATAATTTTTAATTTTTAATTTTTAATTTTTAGTTTTTAATTTTTAATTTTTAATATTTAATATTTAATTTTTAATTTTTAATTTTTAATTTTTAATTTTAATTTTTAAATTTTTATTTTTAATTTTTAATTTTTAATTTTAAAATTTTTAATTTTTAATTTTTAATTAATAAATTTTAAATTTTTAATTTTTAATTTTTAATCTTTAATTTTTAATTTTTAATTTTTAATTTTTAATTTTTAATTTTTAATTTTTAATTTTTAATTTTTAATTTTTAATTTTTAATTTTTAATTTTTAATTTTTAATTTTTAATTTTCAACCCCAACGAATTTAATAGCTCAAAAGAAGGAGCTTGATCCACTGAGTGTTCTTAGACCTATGTCAACAGCCTACGTTAATTAGAACTCTAGTTATAGAGGTTTGAGGGAAGAAAAATATTGAAAAAAATCTTGAATGCAAAGTTTATTCATAAATTCTTTTAATATATAAGATTTTTAATTTTTAATTTTAAATTATTAATTTTTAATTTCTTATTTTTAATATTTAAGTTTAAATTTTTAATTTTTATTTTTAATTTTTAATTTTTAATTTTTAATTTTTAATTTTTAATTTTTAATTTTTAATTTTTAATTTTTAATTTTTAATTTTTAATTTTTAATTTTTAATTTTTAATTTTTAATTTTTAATTTTTAATTTTTAATTTTTAATTTTTAATTTTTAATTTTTAATTTTTAATTTTTAATTTTTAATTTTTAATTTTTAATTTTTAATTTTTAATTTTTAATTTTTAATTTTTAATTTTTAATTTTTAATTTTTAATTTTTAATTTTTAATTTTTAATTTTTAATTTTTAATTTTTAATTTTTAATTTTTAATTTTTAATTTTTATTTTTAATTTTTAATTTTTAATTTTTAATTCTTAATTTTTAATTTTTAATTTTTATTTTTT
This sequence comes from Cordilura impudica, assembly GCA_963682025.1. NCBI lineage: Eukaryota > Metazoa > Arthropoda > Insecta > Diptera > Scathophagidae > Cordilura > Cordilura impudica. The sequence goes on from CAVMKG010000621.1 coordinate 22,522, forward strand.
AATTTTTATTTTTTAATTTTTAATTTTTAATTTTTAATTTTTAATTTTTAATTTTTAATTTTTAATTTTTAATTTTTAATTTTTAATTTTTAATTTTAAATTTTTAATTTTTAATTTTTAATTTTTAACTTTTAATTTTTAATTCTTAATTTTTAATTTTTAATTTTTAATTATTAATTTTTAATTTTTAATTTTTAATTTTTAATTTTTAATTTTTAATTTTTAATTTTAAATTTTTAATTTTAAATTTTTAATTTTTAATTTTTAATTTTTAATTTTTAATTTTTAATTTTTAATTTTTAATTTTTAATTTTTAATTTTTAATTTTTAATTTTTAATTTTTAATTTTAATTTTAATTTTTAATTTTTAATTTTTAATTTTTAATTTTTTATATTTAATATTTAATTTTTAAATTTTAATTTTTAATTTTTATTTTTAAATTTTAATTTTAATTTTTAATTTTTAATTTTTAATTTTTAATTTTTAATTTTTAATTTTTAATTTTTAATTTTATTTTTTAATTTTTAATTATTAATTTTTAGTTTTTAATTTTTAATTTTTAATTTTTAATTTTTAATTTTTAATTTTTAATTTTTAATTTTTAATTTTTAATTTTTAATTTTTAATTTTTAATTTTTAATTTTTAATTTTTAATTTTTAATTTTTAATTTTTAATTTTTAATTTTTAATTTTTAATTTTTAAATTTTAATTTTTAATTTTTAATTTTTAATTTTTAATTTTTAATTTTTAATTTTTAATTTTTAATTTTTAATTTTTAATTTTTAACTTTTAATTTTTAATTTTTAATTTTTAATTTTTAATTTTTAATTTTTAATTTTTAATTTTTAATTTTTAATTTTTAATTTTTAATTTTTAATTTTTAATTTTTAATTTTTAATTTTTAATTTTAATTTTTAATTTTTAATTTTTAAATTTTAATATTTAATATTTAATGTTTAATATTTAATATTTAATATTTAATATTTAATATTTAATATTTAATATTTAATATTTAATATTTAATATTTAATATTTAATATTTAATATTTAATATTTAATATTTAATATTTAATATTTAATATTTAATATTTAATATTTAATATTTAATATTTAATATTTAATATTTAATATTTAATATTTAATATTTAATATTTAATATTTAATATTTAATATTTAATATTTAATATTTAATATTTAATATTTAATATTAATATTTAATATTTAATATTTATATTTAATATTTAATATTTAATATTTAATATTTAATATTTAATATTTTAATATTTAATATTTAATATTTAATATTTAATATTTAATATTTAATATTTAATATTTAATATTTAATATTTAATATTTAATATTTAATATTTAATATTTAATATTTAATATTTAATATTTAATATTTAATATTTAATATTTAATATTTAATATTTAATATTTAATATTTAATATTTAATATTAATATTTAATATTTAATATTTAATATTTAATATTTAATATTTAATATTTAATATTTAATATTTAATATTTAATATTTAATATTTAATATTTAATATTTAATATTTAATATTTAATATTTAATATTTAATATTTAATATTTAATATTTAATATTTAATATTTAATATTTAATATTTAATATTTAACATTTAATATTTAATATTTAATATTTAATATTTAATATTTAATATTTAATATTTAATGTTTAATATTTAATATTTAATATTTAATATTTAATATTTAATATTTAATATTTAATATTTAATATTAATATTTAATATTTAATATTTAATATTTAATATTTAATATTTAATATTTAATATTTAATATTTAATATTTAATATTTAATATTTAATATTTAATATTTAATATTTAATATTTAATATTTAATATTTAATATTTAATATTTAATATTTAATATTTAATATTTAATATTTAATATTTAATATTTAATATTTAATATTTAATATTTAATATTTAATATTTAATATTTAATATTTAATATTTAATATTTAATATTTAATATTTAATATTTAATATTTAACATTTAATATTTAATATTTAATATTTAATATTTAATATTTAATATTTAATATTTAATATTTAATATTTAATATTTAATATTTAATATTTAATATTTAATATTTAATATTTAATATTTAATATTTAATATTTAATATTTAATATTTAATATTTAATATTTAATATTTAATATTTAATATTTAATATTTAATATTTAATATTTAATATTTAATATTTAATATTTAATATTTAATATTTAATATTTTAATATTTAATATTAATATTTAATATTTAATATTTAATATTTAATATTTAATATTTAATATTTAATATTTAATATTTAATATTTAATATTTAATATTTAATATTTAATATTTAATATTTAATATTTAATATTTAATATTTAATATTTAATATTTAATATTTAATATTTAATATTAATATTTAATATTTAATATTTAATATTTAATATTTAATATTTAATATTTAATATTTAATATTTAATATTTAATATTTAATATTTAATATTTAATATTTAATATTTAATATTTAATATTTAATATTTAATATTTAATATTTAATATTTAATATTTAATATTTAATATTTAATATTTAATATTTAATATTTAATATTTAATATTTAATATTTAATATTTAATATTTAATATTTAATATTTAATATTTAATATTTAATATTTAATATTTAATATTTAATATTTAATATTTAATATTTAATATTTAATATTTAATATTTAATATTTAATATTTAATATTTAATATTTAATATTTAATATTTAATATTTAATATTTAATATTTAATATTTAATATTTAATATTTAATATTTAAATATTTAATATTTAATATTTAATATTTAATATTTAATATTTAATATTTAATATTTAATATTTAATATTTAATATTTAATATTTAATATTTAATATTTAATATTTAATATTTAATATTTAATATTTAATATTTAATATTTAATATTTAATATTTAATATTTAATATTTAATATTTAATATTTAATATTTAATATTTAATATTTAATATTTAATATTTAATATTTAATATTTAATATTTAATATTTAATATTTAATATTTAATATTTAATATTTAATATTTAATATTTAATATTTAATATTTAATATTTAATATTTAATATTTAATATTTAATATTTAATATTTAATATTTAATATTTAATATTTAATATTTAATATTTAATATTTAATATTTAATATTTAATATTTAATATTTAATATTTAATATTTAATATTTAATATTTAATATTTAATATTTAATATTTAATATTTAATATTTAATATTTAATATTTAATATTTAATATTTAATATTTAATATTTAATATTTAATATTTAATATTAATATTTAATATTTAATATTTAATATTTAACATTTAATATTTAATATTTAATATTTAATATTTAATATTTAATATTTAATATTTAATATTTAATATTTAATATTTAATATTTAATATTTTATATTTAATATTTAATATTTAATATTTAATATTTAATATTTAATATTTAATATTTAATATTTAATATTTAATATTTAATATTTAATATTTAATATTTAATATTTAATATTTAATATTTAATATTTAATATTTAATATTTAATATTTAATATTTAATATTTAATATTTAATATTTAATATTTAATATTTAATATTTAATATTTAATATTTAATATTTAATATTTAATATTTAATATTTAATATTTAATATTTAATATTTAATATTTAATATTTAATATTTAATATTTAATATTTAATATTTAATAATTTAATATTTAATATTTAATATTTAATATTTAATATTTAATATTTAATATTTAATATTTAATATTTAATATTTAATATTTAATATTAATAATTAATATTTAATATTTAATATTTAATATTTAATATTTAATATTTAATATTTAATATTTAATATTTAATATTTAATATTTAATATTTAATATTTAATATTTAATATTTAATATTTAATATTTAATATTTAATATTTAATATTTAATATTTAATATTTAATATTTAATATTTAATATTTAATATTTAATATTTAATATTTAATATTTAATATTTAATATTTAATATTTAATATTTAATATTTAATATTTAATATTTAATATTTAATATTTAATATTTAATATTTAATATTTAATATTTTAATATTTAATATTTAATATTTAATATTTAATATTTAATATTTAATATTTAATATTTAATATTTAATATTTAATATTTAATATTTAATATTTAATATTTAATATTTAATATTTAATATTTAATATTTAATATTTAATATTTAATATTATAATATTTAATATTTAATATTTAATATTTAATATTTAATATTTAATATTTAATATTTAATATTTAATATTAATATTTAATATTAATATTTAATATTTAATATTTAATATTTAATATTTAATATTTAATATTTAATATTTAATATTTAATATTTAATATTTAATATTTAATATTTAATATTTAATATTTAATATTTAATATTTAATATTTAATATTTAATATTTAATATTTAATATTTAATATTTAATATTTAATATTTAATATTTAATATTTAATATTTAATATTTAAATATTTAATATTTAATATTTAATATTTAATATTTAATATTTAATATTTAATATTTAATATTTAATATTTAATATTTAATATTTAATATTTAATATTTAATATTTAATATTTAATATTTAATATTTAATATTTATATTTAATATTTAATATTTAATATTTAATATTTAATATTTAATATTTAATATTTAATATTTAATATTTAATATTAATATTTAATATTTAATATTTAATATTTAATATTTAATATTTAATATTTAATATTTAATATTTAATATTTAATATTTAATATTTAATATTTAATATTTAATATTTAATATTTAATATTTAATATTTAATATTTAATATTTAATATTTAATATTTAATATTTAATATTTAATATTTAATATTTAATATTTAATATTTAATATTTAATATTTAATATTTAATATTTAATATTTAATATTTAATATTTAATATTTAATATTTAATATTTAATATTTATATTTAATATTTAATATTTAATATTTAATATTTAATATTTAATATTTAATATTTAATATTTAATATTTAATATTTAATATTTAATATTTAATATTTAATATTTAATATTTAATATTTAATATTTAATATTTAATATTTAATATTTAATATTTAATATTTAATATTTAATATTTAATATTTAATATTTAATATTTAATATTTAATATTTAATATTTAATATTTAATATTTAATATTTAATATTTAATATTTAATATTTAATATTTAATATTTAATATTAATATTTAATATTTAATATTTAATATTTAATATTTAATATTTAATATTTAATATTTAATATTTAATATTAATATTTAATATTTAATATTTAATATTTAATATTTAATATTTAATATTTAATATTTAATATTTAATATTTAATATTTAATATTTAATATTTAATATTTAATATTTAATATTTAATATTTAATATTTAATATTTAATATTTAATATTTAATATTTAATATTTAATATTTAATATTTAATATTTAATATTTAATATTTAATATTTAATATTTAATATTTAATATTTAATATTTAATATTTAATATTTAATATTTAATATTTAATATTTAATATTTAATATTTAATATTTAATATTTAATATTTAATATTTAATATTTAATATTTAATATTTAATATTTAATATTTAATATTTAATATTTAATATTTAATATTTAATATTTAATATTTAATATTTAATATTTAATATTTAATATTTAATATTTAATATTTAATATTTAATATTTAATATTTAATATTTAATATTTAATATTTAATATTTAATATTTAATATTTAATATTTAATATTTAATATTTAATATTTAATATTTAATATTTAATATTTAATATTTAATATTTAATATTTAATATTTAATATTTAATATTTAATATTTAATATTTAATTTAATATTTAATATTTAATATTTAATATTTAATATTTAATATTTAATATTTAATATTTAATATTTAATATTTAATATTTAATATTTAATATTTAATATTTAATATTTAATATTTAATATTTATATTTAATATTTAATATTTAATATTTAATATTTAATATTTAATATTTAATATTTAATATTTAATATTTAATATTTAATATTTAATATTTAATATTTAATATTTAATATTTAATATTTAATATTTAATATTTAATATTTAATATTTAATATTTAATATTTAATATTTAATATTTAATATTTAATATTTAATATTTAATATTTAATATTTAATATTTAATATTTAATATTTAATATTTAATATTTAATATTTAATATTTAATATTTAATATTTAATATTTAATATTTAATATTTAATATTTAATATTAATATTTAATATTTAATATTTAATATTTAATATTTAATATTTAATATTTAATATTTAATATTTAATATTTAATATTTAATATTTAATATTTAATATTTAATATTTAATATTTAATATTTAATATTTAATATTTAATATTTAATATTTAATATTTAATATTTAATATTTAATATTTAATATTTAATATTTAATATTTAATATTTAATATTTAATATTTAATATTTAATATTTAATATTTAATATTTAATATTTAATATTTAATATTTAATATTTAATATTTAATATTTAATATTTAATATTTAATATTTAATATTTAATATTTAATATTTAATATTTAATATTTAATATTTAATATTTAATATTTAATATTTAATATTTATATTTAATATTTAATATTTAATATTTAATATTTAATATTTAATATTTAATATTTAATATTTAATATTTAATATTTAATATTTAATATTTAATAATTAATATTTAATATTTAATATTTAATATTTAATATTTAATATTTAATATTTAATATTTAATATTTAATATTTAATATTTAATATTTAATATTTAATATTTAATATTAATATTTAATATTTAATATTTAATATTTAATATTTAATATTTAATATTTAATATTTAATATTTAATATTTAATATTTAATATTTAATATTTAATATTTAATATTTATTATTTAATATTTAATATTTAATATTTAATATTTAATATTTAATATTTAATATTTAATATTTAATATTTAATATTTAATATTTAATATTTAATATTTAATATTTAATATTTAATATTTAATATTTAATATTTAATATTTAATATTTAATATTTAATATTTAATATTTAATATTTAATATTTAATATTTAATATTTAATATTTAATATTTAATATTTAATATTTAATATTTAATATTTAATATTTAATATTTAATATTTAATATTTAATATTTAATATTTATATTTAATATTTAATATTTAATATTTAATATTTAATATTTAATATTTAATATTTAATATTTAATATTTAATATTTAATATTTAATATTTAATATTTAATATTTAATATTTAATATTTAATATTTAATATTTAATATTTAATATTTAATATTTAATATTTAATATTTAATATTTAATATTTAATATTTAATATTTAATATTTATTATTTAATATTTAATATTTAATATTAATATTTAATATTTAATATTTAATATTTAATATTTTAATATTTAATATTTAATATTTAATATTTAATATTTAATATTTAATATTTAATATTTTATATTAATATTTAATATTTAATATTTAATATTTAATATTTAATATTTAATATTTAATATTTAATATTTAATATTTAATATTTAATATTTAATATTTAATATTTAATATTTAATATTTAATATTTAATATTTAATATTTAATATTTAATATTTAATATTTAATTAATATTTAATATTTAATATTTAATATTTAATATTTAATATTTAATATTTAATATTTAATATTTAATATTTAATTTTTAATTTTTAATTTTTATTTTTAATTTTTGTTTTTAAATTTTAATTTTTTATTTTTAATTTTTAATTTTTAATTTTTAATTTTTAATTTTAATTTTTAATTTTTAATTTTTAATTTTTAATTTTTAATTTTTAATTTTTAATTTTTAATTTTTAATTTTTAATTTTTAATTTTTAATTTTTAATTTTTAATTTTTAATTTTTAATTTTTAATTTTTAATTTTTAATTTTTAATTTTTAATTTTTAATTTTTAATTTTTATTTTTAATTTTTAATTTTAATTTTTAATTTTTAATTTTTAATTTTAATTTTAATTTTTAATTTTTAATTTTTAATTTTTAATTTTAATTTCAAATT
>CAVMKG010000622.1:0-2500 GCA_963682025.1 Cordilura impudica
ATCCGATATTTACTTATTCATATCCAAAGGCAAATAAATTAATAACAACTAGCAGATTCCAGCCCTCGAAATTCGAGCGCAATTTCTAGGAAATTTAATATTTCATTAAATAAAGACCCTGAAAGTATGCTAATCAAATAAAGCCAATTCACAAATCAAACGAAAAACAAACTCGTTTTTATGACAAACACATTATCAAATTTAAAAAACACACACATAGCATTGTATAATTTTATGTATGTGTTAGTAGCAATTTTAAATGCAATTTACTCATAATAAAGGAAGAAATTTAAAATTCTGTAAATCTACAAAACGGCTTAAAAAGAAGTACCTTTCAAATAATATACGTTTGGTCAAAATCGGAATAAAACGGTAGAACAAAACATCAGTCACAAGAAATCGCCTAGCAAATTAATATTATAGATAGAAAACTAAACAGTAAAATATTAAAAAAGTAGAAGTTCTGTTACCAATAATTTACCACGGTTTCTAATTAGTCTTGTTCTCAGTGCGTGTGCAAAATAGGGGGTTATTTTTTTTTTGACAATATATACATATTTATATATATTTTTTTTGAATTATTATTATATTATTATTATTATTATTATTATTATTATTATTATTATTTTTATTATTATTATTATTATTATTATTATTATTATTATTATTATATTATTATTATTATTATTATTATTATTATTATTATTATTATTATTATTATTATTATCATTATTATTATTATTATTATTATTATTATTATTATTATTATTATTATTATTATTATATTATTATTATTATTATTATTATTATTATTATTATTATTATTATTATTGTTATTATTATTATTATTATTATTATTATTATTATTATTATTATTATTATTATTATTATTATTATTATTATTATTATTATTATTATTATTATTATGGTTATTATTATTATTATTATTATTATTATTATTATTATTATTATTATTATTATTATTATTATTATTATCATTATTATTATTATTATTATTATTATTATTATTATTGTTATCATTATTATTATTATTATTATTATTATTATTATTATTATTATTATTATTATTATTATTATTATTATATATTATTATTATTATTATTATTATTATTATTATTATTATTATTATTATTATTATTATTATTATTATTATTATTATTTATTATTATTATTATTATCATTATTATTATTATTATTATTATTATTATTATTATTATTATTATTATTATTATTATTATTATTATTATTATTATTATTATTATTATTATTATTATTATTATTATTATTATTATTATTATTGTTATTATTATTATTATTATTATTATTATTATTATTTATTATTATTATTATCATTATTATTATTATTATTATTATTATTATTATTATTATTATTATTATTATTATTATTATTATTATTATATTATTATTATTATTATTATTATTATTATTATTATTATTATTATTATTATTATTATTATTATTATTATTATTATTATTATTATTATTATTATTATTATTATTATTATTATATTATTATTATTATTATTATTATTATTATTATTATTATTATTATTATTGTTAATATTATTATTATTATTATTATTATTATTATTATTATTATTATTATTATTATTATTATTATTATTATTATTATTATTATTATTATTATTATTGTTATTATTATTATTATTATTATTATTATTATTATTATTATCATTATTATTATTATTATTATTATTATTATTATTATTATTATTATTATTATTATTATTATTATTATTATTATTATTATTATTATTTATTATTATTATTATTATTATTATTATTATTATTATTATTATTATATTATTATTATTATTATTATTATTATTATTATTATTATTATTATTATTATTATTATTATTATTATTATTATTATTATTATTATTATTATTATTATTATTATTATTATTATTATTATTATTATTATTATTATTATTATTATTATTATTATTATTATTATTGTTATTATTATTATTATTATTATTATTATTATTATTATTATTATTATTATTATTATTATTATTATTATTATTATTATTATTATTATTATTATTATTATTATTATTATTATTATTATTATTATTATTATTATTATTATTATTGTTATTATTATTATTATTATTATTATTATTATTATTATTATTATTATTATTATTATTATTATTATTATTATTATTATTATTATTATTATTATTATTATTATTATTATTATTATTATTATTATTATTATTATTATTATTATTATTATTATTATTATTATTATTATTATTATTATTATTATTATTATTATTATTATTATTATTATTATTATTATTATTATTATTATTATTATTATTGTTATTATTATTATTATTATTATTATCATTATTATTATTATTATTATTATTATTATTATTATTATTATTATTATTATTATTATTATTATTATTATTATTAT